>JAJEKV010000037.1:7272375-7342526 GCA_021234155.1 Isoetes taiwanensis
GTGGTGCCACATGTATTGCTATGGATTTGAATTCTCTACCCACATTGTCGCAGCTTAGGGCACAACAGATACAGAAAGCCCAGAACATGCTAGAATGAATGAAGCGCCAAGGTAAAAAGAGTTGTTATTAAGGTTGAGGGCAAATGGCGTAAGTGGGCCAAGAAAGAAGGTGTCACAATTACAGAGGTGCATGGAGTTGCATGTGACATGGGCCCGTGCTGTTGCCCACATCGGCAGATTTTGAGGATAATATCGAGGCCACACTTAGACGCCAAACAAAGGCTGATCGCCGATCGGCTGCTGTGAGAGCGTGGCATAAGGCATACGAATCGCAAGATCCCCGGGTCCCGAGCCAAAAGCTTTGAGAGGTGGTGCAAGTGAAAAGGAACAATGATAAAACCACTCTAATTCAAAGAAGACGCTTGCCAAGGCAAGCGTACTCATGATTGTGAGAGGGAGCCCGTGAAATTGGCGCCAAGAGAAAGGGAAACAAGGGAAGGCAAAGGGTGGCAAAGAAGAGAGTGAAGTCGGGCGGATCATTCCGGAAGTGCTCTTGGTGATGAGCTGCTGACTATAACCTATCTCGGGCCTAAGATGCCATAAACTTTTAGATGTGGCGGGGTTGCGTTAGAAGAAAAGGCAAAAGGATGATGAGGTGGTGAACCTCAAGGCTCAAGAATGAAAGAAGTCAAACCCTCACTGGCCGTGAGGAAACTTGGCGCTTTAAAAGAGATCGCAAGTGGTAAAATGCTCATGACAAGATGGCTGCAGAATTACATAGACAACGTAAGAATCAACTTGCAGCTTTGGGTAGGGAAAAATGCGGTGTTGAGAGTAGACAATGAGCACATGCGCGACAATATCAAGAGCGCTCCAGACTCGCATCCCCTTAGAGGCCTCCAAGGAGTTGTGGTATTGCGGTTCCTCCCTCCCGCCAATAACCTATATGAAAGTCGGGATCTATGTAAAGAACCCGGACTTTAGGATATTGGTCAAGCAAAAGCGGACAATCTAGAACCCAAGTTGGTTGGTATGCCTTGTGTGGACATCGTGATGCATTTGAGGTGCTTGCTGGATTGGATGATGGGCGTAGGTTCTCGGCCCGTGCCAGATGATGGATATATTATACCGAAAGATGCAATGCTCAACCCGCAATCACGATGCCTCTTGCCACCTCGGTTGCTCGCAGGAGGGATGGAATGGCCTGGCGCGCTCCACAACGGAAATGGACCTTTGGAGGGGGGGTAGAAGAACCGCTGAAGGTGAAGAGGTGCCGATATCACCGCCCTTCGGGCCAGCAGTGACTAAGGTGTGAACTTGGATGCAGACGAAAGTACTTAAACCCATGAGCCGCTAGATCTACATTTATTTTTGATATTTTTCCTAAGATCTCGTGATGCACATGAATGAACCAACGCTTGTTGACGAGGGATTTCTTTGTCTTAATAAACTCTGGGGTTGGGTCAGCTTTGGTTGGTTTGCAATACTATAGTTAAGCAAAAAGTTTCACGCCTCCATGTCGGGCCTTATTTTGTTTGTGTCCTGTTTGATGTATCTAAATTGCCCCCTAGGATGAGGTCACGCCACCATTTTAGTGCTACTTACGGCACCAAGCAGGAACCGAAAAAGGGAGGGGCGCCTGACTGCTTCACCCCGCTTAGTCTCTTTTGTTTATTGGTAGTATCTAATTTGCCTAGGAGACATCGCTATCGTCCTGTGGGCGAATAGATACCGCCAAGCAGGAAACTGAGTAAGCTAAGAGCGCCAATCTCTTGAAATTATGTCACTGTGTTTATATTCTCCATAAGTAAACAATATAGACTTCTCGGAATTTACCTCTAGAAGGAGCGAAGAGCCTCGGCTTTTATGTATGTCTCAGACAATACCGTGTATCTTGGTTTCTTTGCTAGGTTATATACAAAGACGCTGCTAAAATGGGGTCGGAGCAGTTGTTCGTCGTAGAGGAGGCTTCCGCTTTGAGCAATTCTATTTTCATTGTGGGCTAATGGAGGATATAAGGCCTAGTGGTTGTTATGATTCCGTGGATTCATTAGATGTTACCGATTGATGAGCTGCTTCTCGGTGACTGCTTCCCTCGCCTTCTTGGGCAATGTAGCTTAGTTTACATGCTAAGTTCCATTGTCCATAAGAGGCGGGTGAGAAAGCAAAAGATCGGACCTCTGCATGGACCACCCGTGTCTTCGGGTAAGTCCGGCATAAACAAGATAACATGTGGGCGGTTAATTGGATGTTGATGAGTTTACATCGAGATTCTTTTCCTCCTCTTGGGCAATGTAGCTTAGCTTACATGCTAAGTTCCATTGTTCAAAAGAGGGGTGAAAGCAATGCCTTCTTGGGAAGTCTCTCATGCTTGTACTCAAGTTTCTTTCATCCCGGCTGGTCTCTTCCATCCCTGCTCGCCGCCATTTTAGGGGACACTTTAGATATATATAAACAGAACATCAAAAAGAGAGTAAACACCTTGGAGCGTGACCTCTTGAATGGTTGTCAACTCACTGTGCTTGATATTGTTCGTCATGAAACAATATATAGACTGAAATTTTAGCTACCCTCGCCTAGAAGAGCCAGCTTTGCCCGGACTCTGTAGCCCTCTGCGGTCAATGTGGTAGCTTAGTCACTTTGCTAGGGTTATATTACACAAAGAGGCTCCTCGCCAATGGGGGTCGGAGAAAAATCGCCTCGCTCTAGAGGTTGAGGCACGTTTGAGTACTCTATTTATATTGTGGCAGCGGATGATATATCAGCCGCTAGTGGTTGCTTGCTTATCTGCGGGTCTATCGGCGGAGATTACCGATTGACGAAAGTGGTTGGGAGGATGTAGATCATGTACCTTGTGCCCTCGTCTCACAGTCGTATCGACCGATCCGGGTGGCCGCTGACCCCTTTGGCATATGTGAGATTACTTCTCATCAGCAAGATTCTCGTGGTACGCTAAGAGGCGAAGGCCAACGAAGTCAATCCGCTTTGGCGAAGCCAGATTTCTATAGGCACTTAGGGTTGACCGATGTTACATGAATGAAAACATGGACCGGGTTACGCGGAACCATGATGATACATGAAAGAAACATCGCATTACGAAAGAAACATAAAACAAGGTGACGAAGATATATAGAAGACAAATACTTGTAACAAAAAACTTTTACTTGTTATTCATAGTGCCAAAATGGTTACAATAGCTCTGAACATCCTCATAAACGGTTACAATAACAAGACCGGAGGGTACTATCACATCATCTTTCTAGACATCACCGCTCTTCATCAGCTTCCATCATCCGCTTCCGCCCCTTCTTCGCGATGCTGGCCTAGGTTCAACCTCCTTGGCCCCTTTCCCTTACCGCTGCAACATCCTCGAAGTCGTGTTTCTTCCGACATCGCTGCTCTATTTGTTCCGGTCATTGGCATTGAGAGTCCGCTCACGTGCATCATTAAGTCCTCAAGAAGATCTCCCCTGTGATATTTAGACCTGGCCTTTCCAGACGCACTTCTTCGTGATCTTCGCCGCTGCCATCCGAGAGCATGTTCTTGTCTAAATCATCTTCGCATCGTGACAAATGGGTACGCTGAATGTCCTCATCAACATGGTTAGCAAGATTTACGTTGTAGCGTTTCGCCCTCACCGCTCTCAAGTTGTCCCTTCTTCACTTCGTGACCGTGATCCATAAAGGAAATCAGAAGCTATCAACTACGGCTGCACCAATCGCTATGCATTCAAGAGCCAATTTGAGTAGTTATATACAAGTTTGCCTTCAGCCTTCTTATGCAAGAGAGGCGCATTTCGCGGTCACACTATGTATGTACTTATAAGACCTACTGGCCTCAATTTGCACTATTGAGGATACCAAGGGAGAGGATAGTCATTGCAAGGCCTCAGAACGACGGGCAGAACCTCGGCCCATGGGCTTACACCATGCATAAGATTCCATATTTGGTTCCCCAGACTCTCCAAAGGCATCGCGGAAGCCTTCATCTGCCCACTTTCCACACCTGCTCCGTATCTCAGCTTAACCTCGCAAATGAAAAATCCTGTAGTCCCAGCCAAGTTGGGGTAAAACATTTTTAAGCACCTTCTTCAATGAACCCATCACTCTTTATCCTCAGATGCTGGTCCATATCGTGGTTGTGTGTGGGTCTAAAGTGCATGTGCAGCCATGAAGATCATTGTGTGACTTCTTCCATCGCTCATTAAAGTTCTAAGCAAGGTCAGCTTAGCATTGCCTTCAAGTGCATTGGGGCCATCACGTCAGAGTGATTGAATGGAGGCCAAAGACCTCCAGACCTTTCCGCTTGCCTTCAAGAATTGTTGGTTTTGATGGCATGACAACAACAGTATGCACTTGACAACATTCTTACTTCTCCAAAAATGTCTCCCCCGCCCAAGCATTGGAAGGGTGGCAGCTTGTCGCTGTGTTTGAAGCATTTTTTCCTTCCGCCCTCTCCCATTCAAAGAACTCTCAGAGGAAGAAGGTCGAGATAATCGAGTCGCCACACCTAAGCACTCTTTCAAGACAAATTGGAACCAAACCGAGTCCGCCTGGATTCATGAGTAGGGCCTTCCGGACGCGAATGATCAGATATGGCGTAAATTGGCTTCTTTGTGATGAATTTCACTTAATTTTAATGGCCTTTTTGAATGGGATCTTTGAACTATGTGCCGTGAAAACCGCCCTTCAGCACAAGTTCAAAAGTAATGGCATTGCAGCTGGTCGCCGCGTAATCCCGAAATTCAGACTCCAACAATTCACCACTTACAATTAGACGTTGTCCATACGACCGAATATTCTTCGCCCAAAACTCTATCACAGCCTTTGTTTTTGAAAATCCACCGACTTGGTCAGCTTTTGGTTTCTACGGTTTTCAAGAATACTACTCGGATATCGACAGAAATTTGGTATAAGATGGTCCTGTTTACATTACTCCAACCATCAGTCACCAGTGAGGGTCGACCTGGCTTCAGAATAATTCTAATTTAACTTCATTTCCACCCTCTCAATTCATTTTCCGTATTTCATCCACCATTTTGTTATTGGTACGTTTGTATGAAGGCACCTAAAAGTCACCCTGCTTTGGCAACTTCCCGGAAGGCTTTCATTGCTTTGTGCTCCGTGTGGGACAACCCCATGGCAAAAATGCCTCTACAACCTTCAATTGGCGCTCTTTCTCGCTTGTTTCGAGCAGCAGAATCGGGTCAACCCTCTGCTTAGTCTTTCCACTATCTCAATTGTTCCCCCGCATTCTTTTTTTCGCCTCAGACTTAACCCTCCTATCTAATCTCTGTAGTCCACCGGTTATTACACCGGCGCTTCGTGAGGGGTGAGGTAATTGATCTCTCTTCGCATGGCAGGAAGTTCCTCGGCTATCCCTTTGGTCAGGAACAAGGCTATTCTTTTTCGACCCAACACTTCAAGTGCATTTTGTCGATGTCGCCAGATGTCGCAGGTATTACAGACCCCAATTTTGTGGGATCCCCGTAGAAAAGATGAGCCTCTCTCAGATTCTTGTCGATCCTATTGACGCACCCACAAAATACGTGACAAGTACTCATTCTCACCAAATTCCTTCACAACCTCACTCAGGACCTCTCTTTCAACCACCATTTCGACATAATTCTTCCACGCGGCTGTTCCAACCCCCGCGGGCTCCCTGCCATGGATCAAGGCTGGATGGCCGCTGCGACCCCTAGACGCTGATGCGCCGCGCGCTCGATGTAGATGGCTGGCTGGCCATACCGATAGATGTGCATGACCAGCTGCCATCCCTCGCTAAGTATCTAAAATTACCGCCGCTCAACATGCTAAAGGGTAAAGATTTCTAATCGTCCGAACTAAAGGTCGAGACGTTTACATAATGCCGGCGAGTACCACTAATGATATGTTACATCGACTCGCTCAACGGTAAGGAGGAAGGACAGGAAACTCATAGGTTTCTGGGCGAACGTGGTAGGAACCCAAGGTCGGAAAACTCGTGGAAGGAGAATCTCACTTCACACCCGCCGTGCCCTGACGAAAACCCAATAACACCCCGTGCTACGACCGCTTTCCTGCTGAGGCATGCGGGACTCAATTCCTGGGTAGTCAACGTCAAGAAATTCTAGAAGCTAAACACATTTTTCTTATATAATATTTCACTCGCGACGAAATAGACCAAACAGTTGGCGCTAAAGTTTTTTTTCCCTTAGCAAAACTAAATATGTTTTGCAAGTTTCGCGATAAGCCGGTAACAATCGCTTTCGCCACGCTGGTTTTTTCGTAGTTTAAACAACTGCTGCCATTATCGCTGGAAAGCGAACTTTTCTCGCTGCGAAGTAATTTTCGCTTTACGCTAAGATAATTTCACAGAACAGCTTTGATTTTCCGCTTACGCCGGATGAAATTCCGCTGTGAAAATGAACCGCTGGGCTTATCGCTGAAAGAGACTGCCAGAAGGAACAATGTTTTCGCTATCGGAATTTTTCCGACGCCGAAAGATCTATTTTGACGCATTAAACGCCAAATCTGTGCCGATCAAACGAAAAATACGTGATACGATAAAACATATACGATTGAACCTATCCCCGAATTGAACCGAAAGTATTGAGATAAGTGTATGGCGAGCCAAATTTATAACCCGCTACATAGCAACAAACAAGGTAGCAAGTTATAGCCTTAAATAACATGGCAACAAATTCCATTCTATAACAATCTAATAAATACAATGGCAGCATCCAAGTAAGATTCAACTACCAATCGGTCCCTTTGAATAGCATCTCCATCTTCACAAAGGCTTAAGTAGAGCATCTCAAACTTCTACCGGTGAGAGCGACACCGATGTGTGGAACTAGCCAGATGTAACCTATGAAATAAGCAATAACAATACACCAATGTTAGAATCAGCCCTACATGAAGCTGCGCATAGTTGAGAAAAGAACTTACTCTTCAATTCCTTCCAGACAAGACAATTGACAAATTTATGCATGAAGCCCATCACATACAACCCAAGACGCCAAGTCAGCTGTTGAGGTACTTCAAGATGGTCAATCCTTCACATTGTTTCTCCTCACAAAATCCATGCCATTGAGGTTTGACCCATTGATATAGTCAATATTTGTGTATGCAATCTGCACATGTAAAAGCATTCATGTAAAATGGAAAAGTACTATGAAAGAAAGAAGGCTGAAAGACACCGCACTGCCTTTTCGTTTATTCTGATAGCCTTTCCGTTTTTAAGATGTAAATTGATGGTGCATGGAGAATTTTATCATTACCTTCTGCGAAGCAAATATGGCCAAAGACAAAGTGCTCATTCTCAAGTACAGGTAGAAGAATAATGACTTTTAGCCATAACTAGCCCTTTAGTTCCCTGTTTTACTATGTCTATAATAGATCTTGACGTGTCAATTCTTCTCTTATTTCGTAGCCTCCTTGAAGTAAATAGTTATAAGATGGGTAAAATAAATCTTACTTTTCCATTCCAGTGGCAAAGTATCATACAGGTACCCTAGTAACAAGAGAATAAGTTACATAAAGAATAATAACTTAATTCACACAGAAAGACATACTCTATTCTAAAGCAAAAGGCCAACCTTATTTTTTAAAACCTACTTACCCTTTTATCCCCTATCCCCGCACATTTAAACACTATCAAAACCGCTTCTACCCCCTCTCTCAAATTTAGCAACACCTAAGGCAAGGCGGGTTAGTCAAAACTTATTTATCTCTAACCTCTCGGCAAGCTAACCTATTATAGCCTACAAGGCAAAAGCACAAATATTACACCGCCATAGAGTTCCACAAGCATGACTAGTCATTTTGATTTGGTTGTACACAAATCTTGCACGCCAATATCCACCACTTTCATTGGAGGATCGAGGACTGTTCTTGAATGGCACAAAAGGAGTGTAGGAAGACAACTTCTTCTGCCATCTCTCTACAATGAGGGATCAAAGTGTAAGTGTCAAATAATGCATGATCAATAGCATAAATATATTAATACCTTTGGACCAATTCTTTGTTTCACCGTGATTTATGCCTATAAAAAGAAGTATGAGTTATTAATCCTCACAAGAACATAGCTAAAACCATTCAACTAGCATGTATGCTTTATTAATATGCTATAAGTGCATGTCTAGGCAGTTTATGCAACACACCTTTTAGAAGTGCAAGGCCTCCTTCTATCTCGAGGATTTTTTTAGTCTTTGGGGGTAGCATCCTCCGCTCCATAAACTTTTGTGTGGCATTACATCTGATCTCCAAGGCCCTTCTACATCAAGACTCTTATCTTCATCTGCTATTGATTCAAATTACAACCTTGAATATAAGTTGTTGCAAAGCTGGAGAGTACTAAGAAACACGTACCTGCCATAGAATCTTCAATAGGTACTTGCTGAACTTCTGTAGCAGCATTAGGAAAATTTTTGTCATCATTCTTGCAAGCTAATTCAGCCCCGGGGGATTCACCTCTATTATAGGTATATATGCCATGTGCGTTCCTTAGGTTGCTAAAAAACCCATTGTATACGATAGTTCCATATGAAAAACCCTTTCTATACGACTACATTATTTGTAAAAGAATGCAGTCCATATCGTATAATTACTTGCCCAAAACACTTTTACTTGACAACCCCGGTATCTCTATTATTTTGTATATATATAATGTATATATTATCATAGTCATATCATATTATCATGGAATCCCCAACAGTAGAAGCTCACCAAAAATGACGGGCCCTTATAGTATGAATACGAATCGAACACTGGCACCACTACACTCCCTTTGGTATCCGTACGGCATTCAAACTATAAAAACCTTATATTTTTTACGTGATACCAGTACCAGAGAGGCAATAAAAAAACCCATTTGGTGCACTCACATGTTTCATACCCCATAATCTAGGTGAACCCCCCGGGAAATTCAGCGCTTTGATCTTGAAAGTAACAACCTCAAGTTTAAAAATTATCACACGGTAAAAAAGATAATGAATGTGATCACTCCAACATGGGCTCTTTCGCACAAGCCAACTCGGTTTCCACATGGGATATCTCGCTTGAGTTATGCTCTCACCAAGCAATCACACATTTTCCCAATTAGTTTATCTAAAATACAAATGGAGCTTATAGTCAAACTTATAATACAAGAACTTACCTAGTATGGCTTTTTGTCATCTCCTCATGTTGTCCTGACACGTTTCTGCCTTCTCATTGTGATACGGCGTTGCTTTTTAGAGATGACATGGATGTGGATGGACTCAAGAGACAAATGGCGTCATCTTTAGTTGATTTTCAGCTCTGAGACCTCAAAAATGATAACTTCAACCCCTTTTCCAGCAAAGATACTCTTTACACCGCATTATGGCGGTGGCATGTAAGTCATACGCATTTATCCTATATGTTGTTTTACAGACACTGCCATGTAGAGGCTTCGGGTTTTTTGATGCTACCATGTCGCAATTGAGATAGTAAATGCAATAAGAAACAATGAGAAATGTAAATTAGAGATAATCATAACAATAATAATCAGAAACAGATGTAAACATACATAATCATAGCATTAGCCGTGAAACAGATGTAAGACAACCGCGGAATCAAATGCAATCAAAAGCAATGTAAGTAAATTTGAGAAATGCAAGAAATGTAAGGTAGATGTACCAAAAAAAGAAGAAAGCAAAATATCATCCACAAATGTAAAGTGGAAACTTAGAAAGTACATTCATATGCATTATAATATGCATCCTAACATATAACAAGCAAATTCATAAGGTATTTATAATGAAGATATGTACAAAGTATGAAATGAATGTGTTCATGGGGTTTACATCAAATTACATCGACCTTCAAATACATTTACTTTAAGGACAACAGAAGATAAATCCATGTAAAAGCTGAATGCCAATTTGGACTTTTACCTAACAAGCAACTAGATGTCTAGATAGTAATGAAAATCACACATGTTCAAATCAAAGCAGTTGCTTTCTGCAGAATAGTAAAACAAATGTAATTAGTGAAGATAACATAATTAAAAAATACCTTGTTGAGTAGAGAGTCCCATGATTTGACGCAGATCTTCTTCAGGCCACAAACACTCATGTATACACTGGTTTGTTGTGGAAACCTTGTATGATAGACAAAATAGACAAAAGAGGGAATGTCCACAACATGGTAAAACCAAAGAAATATAGAGTCGAGGCACTCATTGCAATTGCTACATGTATTCACATGGCCGGTTAATGTTTTGATTCTCGATGCAAGTAGAGGAGTAGGATGCAAGGAAATTACATCAGATTTTTCTACATATAATATCATTTCATTTTATTCTACTCTCACTAGCATCATTTGCCTCCAAATCCTATTTGATTTTTTGGATGGCAGCTCTAATGCATGCAATTCATTTGTCAAACTCTCAATTGGCATCTTTAAGCCATTCATTTCTTCAATGAAACTAGATTTTTCCTCTTCAAAGTGGGAGGCCAAGGCCATTTGCAAATCGATTTGGCTGCCTGTCGAAAGCATAAAGTCATCGTTTGTTTAACCGAGTGGCGATCTCAGGCATCCTTGTTTGCACAAACCTATTCAAGGTATTTCTCTCACCTTCTAACTTGCATAAATCAGATTCTAATGTTTTCCTTTTCTCTTCATATCCTTCATTTTGCTCATCAAGGTAAAGATCCATTGATCTTCTTTTCAATCATCCGGAAAGAGATCATGGAACTCGCGGATCACCTGAGCTATTTGCTTGGCAACTTTGAGCACCTTGTCTTCTTTGCTTTCCTCCCGATTACGGCTCATCAATCTCAAGCTTGAAGATGTATGCCACCGCCGCCTCTTGATGCACTTGAACACCGCTTAGAAGACATGAAATCGCATGATGGGAACAACTTTTACCTGCGGATCTCGATGATCTTGCTCGGCCGGGTGTTGGGAAGGTCACCTTCTTCTTTTCACAATCGATAATGGCCCCGCTGGTCCAAGGTACTCCATTCCTATGATCAAGTCGTACTTGCCAATGCCCATTACTTCGCCCCTATCCGATATTAATCCTCGCAAGTCGATGTCGGTTAATTCTCTTGCTCGCCTCGCTTTATCGCACCACTTTGCTAGGAACGGGCCTTGGCTTTGACTTTAGTGGTTTCAACTTCAACATTTGAACCATTTCGGGGATGCAGTTATGGATACTTCCCGAGTCTATCAAGACTATGAAGGACTTGGCCTTGGCCTTCCCTACCGTGGAGATTACTTTATAATTGCTCGCTTTGTTCTGTATCTATTGCGCAAAGATATGACACTCACCCCAATGTAGTCGCAGGTTTTTCGCCGCTGCCGCCGATGTGAGTGTCCCACCTCCCAACTCTGAAGGCCGTGCACTCATGACGTAAGGGGCTTCGTTTGTCCTATGGCCTGGGCTGAAGCACCGGGCAAAGCCGCTTTTCTATGCACTCCTCGCCTTTTCCTTGGGCATTGCTCAAAAAGGACCGCGACTGCTTTGAGTAGTTTGACCCTCCCGCTTGTCCTTGAAGGACTCGCTTCTTCTCCGTTGTTGTTTCCACCATATGGGCTCTAGCCGACCTGACTGCCGCCCTAGGGCTATAGCTCGTCAGCTTTGCTTATCTCTGAAATATCGGCCGGGCCGCCGGCCTCGCTATTTCAGGTCCCTTCTTGCAAGCTTATTGCCTTTGACTCCTTCTCGATACTATCTTAGGGTTTATTGCCCTTCACAAGTTTGCGGATCTCCTCATTCAAAGCCCCTCAATATACTTTCTCTTGCAGTTTCTCACCCAATTTTGGCACATAAATAAAATTTCATGAATTCCTCAGATATCCTGGACGTGATGGTTGTTTGTCGCGACCTCAGAACGAATTGCAAGATCATATCGACTTATGTTCCCTTAGGACGTATCGGCGCTTTTGAAGGCTTTAGCAAACTTTCAACTTACAAGCATCCCCGCTTAAGCCATGTGCCTTTGCATAACCCTTCCACCAATCCAACGGCTCCCTTTTCAAGTTCGTTATTTGCCACCGCCTTTGTCTTTATCCTTCATGCTATAAGCATTGCCGTGCATCCTCATTTCGCCCAACCATGCCTCGCTTCTAATCCACGACTGTTCTCCCAGGAACTGCTCTAGTTTCCGGCCTTCCATACATTGCCCAAGAGAATCTACCTTCTTCCTCGTAGTCGAGGCCCCGTGTCCCTTTTGTCGTCCCTCTATGGCGCCCTTCGGCCTTGTATCTGCAGTGTTCCTCTCGCCTTGCGTCGGGTCTCCGGTCCTGGGCACATTCGTCTTCCTCGGTCGGAGTCATCTGGCGAGCTTGAGTCGGAAGATTCCGGGCTGGGAGGACCTCCTTCTCTTTCCCTCTTCTTGTCCCTTCACGCTCTCGAAGCCGATGCCAGGGCAGTAACCGAAGGCTGCCCACCAACCTCGCCTCGCTGGCGCTGCCGCCAAGGCCTTTATCTGCTCAAGGTCTGTCCTCATCTGGGATATTTCCTCTTCTGGGGTCATGGGTCCAAACTCCTCAAACAGGTTCCTTGCCGGAGGTGGCCTTGGCGGACTCTGTTCTTCCCTAAGGTCTTGGCGTTGTGTTTCTCCGAGCCTAGGGCCTCTAACCAGATACACAAATAATTCATTGCTATACTCTGTTAGTTTTACTTATTTTTTTGCATTATCTCGTGGTTTGTTGGCATAGTTGTGGGACAATTATATCAACAAAACATTTAAAGTGCAAACGAAATTATCTATATATAGTAATAAAAGCAAAATGTAGTTTGTGCACAGCATCTCGGCCGTCATTTCTTTTCCCACAACTTTCATTCTGGACCGTCAGATCATGACTATTCCTATTTCCCTAAGGTCTTGGCGTTGTCGTTCTCCTGAGCCTAGGCCTCTAACTGCATACACAAATAATTCATTGCTATACGGTTAGTTTTACTTATTCTTTTGCATTATCTGTGGTTTGTTGGCATAGTTGTGGGACAATTATATCAACAAAACATTTAAAGTGCAAACGAAATTATATTCATATATTTATATAATATTTTAGTACAAAAGGTCTCCGGGATCAAGAGTGTAACTAGTCTTGAAATCGCCGGTAAGACGGGTTGTCCTCAAGGAACTTCTTAACTTGGGCCGTTCCTACCGAATGACCCAAATTCCTGAAGACGCTTGCTGATGAGCCGCCCTGCAAGGCTCTCGCCAAGTCTTCCACTCTGCGGTCGGATGTGAGGGCCGCGGCCACCGCTAATCTCGCCTGACGTCGATGGGGTATGGCAAAGTCGAAGAGGTCGAAAGTGTCATTGCTCTCTTGACTAGGACAAAGATAGTCGACATTTCATTTGCCGCTATTCAAGCATGCCTTTGGGCCCGAGAGTGCAATCAGCATGAACACTCCTTCCTCGCCCCTGGGGCTGAATTTGCGGTGTACCACCGCTATTCTCCCATCTAGCAGCAGTGGCAGGTAGTGCCTCAGCGACCTGTCGTTGTGCGTCGCGGATGATTCCCCACTTGTTTGGCCTCTTGCTCTATGTCGCCCCAAGATAATCGTCGACCTCGATCTCGGTGAGCTCCCGGTAGTCTTCGATTGTTGAGTCGACTCGCCTGAGGTCGATTCCTGCTCCTCTTGCTGGAGGTGGTGTTGAGGGACTCGGCATCAGGATGCTAGTGGTCTTGCCTCTCCGATCCCCATCCGTTCTCGAATGGCGCAGGAACTCTTCTTCAGATGGCGTGGTCTCGGGTCTCCATGACCGCCTTATGTCAGACATGCCTCGACGCCTAAGTCGCTTCCCCGTGGTATGTGTCGGGCTTCCCCGACTTGAAGCGAAAGTTCGAGACCCCCGGACGATGAAGTCGCCCATGTCGGGTTGGGCTGCAGTTGGTGGAGCAGTTCATCCACCGGAGCCTCCTCTCCCCATTCGGGAGGTTCTCCTCGGATGTCGGCGAGGAGTAGATATCCTCTCCGCCGATGATGATAGGGGGGCTAGGCTTGTGATGCCTAGCCCAAGGGGGGAGCAACTCGATAGTCTGCCGGGCTCGCCGAAGTTGACCAGCTCCCCGCTCTGCTTGTTGCCGTTCCTCTTTCGAAGTCTAGCTCGTATTCTTCGTCGTCCAAACTCCTCTTCATCTTCCCTTCCTTCTTGCTCTTCGCTGGTCTTTGCAAAAAGCATTCGCTCTTCGGCTTGGGCTGCTTTGGGGTCCACCTCCATCGGAGGGATAGAGGTTGCCCCCATGGGGTTTTCGGCGCGGTGGGATAAGAACATAGCTAGGGCGGCGGTGTAAGAGAAATACTTGGTCCTGTTGGCTGTCAGGACCATGTAGTCTCGCAGTCTCTGCGCCTTGTTAGTTAGGTACTTGGCGATGTTGGGGACGTCGCCCAAGGCTGCAAAGAAGGGATGGCGGGAATGAAATATCCTATGCAAGGGGGGACTGAACAAGGGAGGGTCCCACCCTAGCTTGAAACTCGCTAACACTTGCCTATATCTTTGGGGTTGCATTTAGCGAAGCTTGATATCAATTTCTTTCCCAAAGACTTGGAAGATGTCGTTGACATCCGCCTCGGCAAGATAACCGGGCGCCGTACCATCACCCAAGTCTGCAAAGGGCCATTGATCTAGCGAAGAAGAGAGTATCAAACGGATGCGTAGCGCCTCGTGGAGTGGAAGATCGCTAAGCGGTGGAGAACAAGCTTGCGTGGTGCTAAATGAGAAATGGGGACTTATTTATAGAAAAGGGGGAAACCCTAATTTTGGATGACCTAGAATTTACTTGAGATTGGATGATTCTGATCTATTAAAGGGTGCAATTACGAAGTTTGAAGACTACTTCTAGGGTTTGAGTATGCTAAGAACAACTAATGGACCTATTGCAACAACTTGGAGATCATTTGGTGAAGAAAATGGTAGGAGGTTCACACGCTGCGGGCGCATCGATAATGAAAAGTTCATTTTCCATCCCCGCCGACGTGTGGGAGACATGGATTCTAAATGGGCTAAACTTAATCAATTTGGATAATCTAAGGCTGTAATTCTACTAAACTCGCCGAGTTAGGCAGAATTGGCTCCTTATTTGGTCGATTTGGAGCAGTTTTGGGCATTTTTGGGCATGGTCTCACACGTTATTTCAACCAAAAATGAGAATCTCATTTTTACGTCTCCGGCGCCGACGTGTGAGACATCGTCTCAATTTTGTTCAACAACCCAATTTGACCAAAACAAAGCTAGAATTCTATAACTTAACTTAATTAAGCTAGATCAGACACATTATTCACTCACAAAATTCTTTATATTAACAAAAATTTTTGTTATCTACAAAATCTCAAGGGCGTTCCCCCTTGATGTGCCTGGCAAGATACATATCCTGCCTCATGAGGGTGACCCTCTTTGCGTGTACCGTGCAGGCCGTCGAATCTTCAAAATGCTGCACTATTTTTCGCTTCCCTCCCGTAGTAATAACAACAATCTCATCGGTCACGCGCATGTCCGTGTTGTACTCCTGCATGACTTCGCGGACCAAACGTTGAAACGGTGCCCGGGGAATCAAGAGTCCGTAACTTCTCTGGAAATGCCGGATTTCCTTGAGGGCTCTGTTCTCCAACTTCTTCCTGCGGGCCGCTTCTTTCCTGGTGCTCTGGGAGGCTTGGGCTTTGGTGGAGGCGGCGGGGAGCGGCTTCTTGTCGGGTGTCCTTCAATCGTTCTCACCCCTGCTGCTCACGGGTAATAGGCATTGTATGCCTCCCACTTCTCCATGTGGGTGTTGTGCTCCTTGATCCTCTTGATAGACCTTGATAGGGCTCCATCACATATACCTCCCGTTGTGGTCGCGGGCTTTTAACTCTCTATCACGCCGGGAAAGGTGGGGCCACTGCCGCTGTTAGACTCCCTGTTCTCGCCACCGCCTCGGTGCTTTGTCGGGCACTTCCTTCTCATACGGGGGGGTTTTTGTGGCCGGGTCCCTCTCTCAGGCCGGGCACGTAGTCTTCGTCCGAAGCCGCTTCGGTGAAGGCGGGTCTCTTCGGGCCGGGATGGTTCGTTGATGTTGATCCCGTTCCTCGCTTACCAACCCTCACAACCTTTCTTTTGCATATTGGCTTTAGCCTTCCTTCTTGGCCCGGGCCGGGCCGGGTTGGGTTGTCCTCTCGTCTTTGTCCTCCCTACGCGCCCCCTGTCTTCACTTTCTGCTGAAGCGCGCAAGATCTGCTTCTTCTGCGGGGCTAAGCGTCACGCTGCTCTTCTCTCCTTGCCTCCTGCAGTGTCTCACCGAGTTGCCTCTACTTGATCACCTGCTCCCGCTGTTCGGCCTCTTCCCTCCTCCTCCGCGATCTCCTTGAGAATTTGATGGCTGATGTCTGGCCGGTCAGTCTTCATATTGCATGGTCGCCCATCCATCCTGCATCTTCGCCGAAGATTCGCCTGGAAAAGGCTCAGCGACCAGAGGCCGATCAAGCGCTGAGGATTCGTCAAGGAAGCCCAGCAACACGCGGCTTAACATTTGATGGTTCAACATCGGAGCTAAGTGCCAGAAGATCTCCTTGGCAAACACGAGCAACTTCTAAGGAAAGAACGCTGAAATGGGAGGGGTCTAGGTCTATTTATGGGGTCCATTTTTTTAGGTCACTTTTTAGATTACCTTTTGGGTTGTTCAAAAACATCTAAAACCAGGTTATTTACATACATCGCTGTTTCCAGCCCAAAATGAAAAGTCATTTCCCTGTCCCCGGCGCCGACGGTGAGACATGGTGGGACCCACTACTAAATTTTGTACTTTTAAACATGTAACATGCCGTTCATCGATTTTTAGCTTAAAATTAGGATTGTCGTTATTTTACCGCGGATTCATAACATTTCTTAATGTTTAAAGTCGAATGTTGACACATCGCTATGCCTCCACCAAAATGAGAATCTCATTTCCGCCCCAAGGCCGACATGAGACCACCCTACTTTTTGGATGTTGGCTCACCAATTCAGGGTCTTTATGTTTTCATTATGTTTCCGAAGTTATTTCTATCGCTATTTTAGCTTAGCATCTACTACAAAAATGAGAAAAATTTTCCCACTTTTCGAGGTTTAAGGATCCTATCAAATTAGTACTATCGGGAACATGGTCTGCTTTGCTCTTTGGTCGCCAAGAACATTGCTCGATACCACTGCGGACGCTCCTACTGTGATAATGTACACTCACCGTGATACAAACAGAGTTCATACCCCATACCAGCCCATGCCGACACAGGCCTCTCCACATAACACCGCAAGAACTGCGGACGGGTCCCGTGGGAAGAGTGAAGGGGTCATTTTACCCCGCCTCCCTCGGTCTACCTAGTCGGAAGCGTAAAACATACATGTCAAGATATAACATAAGCACGCATCCACCCTCAAGGGTGGTCGATCACATCCGCGATAAACAAGGTGAGCACAATACATATGGGGAGTTCCTACCCAAGGCTCGCACTCAAGGGGATGATCGACGCTTGGGTCTCCGTGAGTTCATTGCGCATGTAATTCATGGCAATGGATTTGGCTGGCATATGAACATGGCATCGGGTTGTCCACTCCATCCGCCCCTCCCGTGCACACTTTGCAGTAGGCTGAAAAGTGCCTGACCTGACAGAAGTCTCACGGATGCATAGCCAAGAGGGCTATTTCGGTTTCATCCTCCCAGCCCGATGGGGGTGGAAGGGATCACTCCCTCCGGAGATCGGGTGATGTCGACTCAAGGTGACTAGAGGGGCCACCGCCTCAGATTCGACCGAACCCACTGGAAAGTGTACACCACTTCACGGGTGTCGAGTCCATGCCTCACCCCCAAGACTCGTGTGGTAAGCCATTAGACCTAGTCACAATGATCCCCGGTAGGCCTTACACACCGTAGGGATCGCTCAAGAGTCAACATGAACCTCCTTCTTAGCCACCGCCCCTTCACCCACAAACTGTGTGTGGTTCTTGTACACGTGCCAAAGTCAATCTATAGTGTGCTAGAGAGGCTAATCTAGGAGCATCTACTACCAAGCTGCTAGGTCTCTACCCCCTTCCCAATACAAGGAGTTCATAGAGATACATCATCCATATATCATGTAAGAACTAAAGAACTATGTCTAATCTATATCATAGAGTTAGGTTCTTTAGTTAGAGGCCGGGTATCTAGAGATCTAGAAGGTTTATGGGCAATTTAATAGGCTAAACCTACCATTCTATGACCCAAAATAAGGTTTAGACTATTAAATTGGCCAAATACCGATCCTTGAGTGGCTCCTCGACTGAAGCTCACCATCCCTGGAAACGCCGGAGTCAAGGGAAACTAATGGTGCAATTCTCAAAGTAGTTCTGGGAGGCGGTTTTGGTCGTTGAGGCAGCCAAAACAGTTCTAAAACCCTAGAAACAAAAAAATTGGGCAAGTTAGGTTTTCCCTCCCACAGACAAGGGGTTGGTTAGGGTTTCCATTATCCCCTTCGGCATGTGGAATAATTGGGAATGGGCCCACTTGCCTTTAATGGCTAGGTGGCAAAATGTGGCCACATGGAAATGTGTGCCCACATTAATGTGTCCATTGGAGAATGTGCACATTAATTGCACACTTGGGTATGGCCCACTTGGCATCAAGTGTCCACATGGAAATGTGTGCCCATATTAATGTGTACATTGGAAAATGTGCACATTAATAATTGCACATATTCCTTGCAAGCTGCCCCCTAGGGCTACCCACTGGTTACGATACCGCCGGCGTACACGCGGTCGGAGGGTGGTGGTAATGCGTGACAAGGCAAAGACAAGATACATTCCGGGACCGTGATAATCGTCCCGGAACGTCACATTGCTGATGTATGTAAGCCTCTTGAGCATTTTATTTATCAGACCAACATGGCTTCACTGTGCTTACTCCTCCTATCTGATGCTTGGAGATCAAATGTTGTACCATCTTCTACAATGGCTATATGGTAATGCATATTGAAAGAACAGTGTGAGAGATGCTTGGAATGAAAGATACGGGTTTTAAACAGTCGCAACCATTTTTTTGGTTCCAAATACGTAGCATTGTGCCAAATTTAGAATGGTCAAGAAATACCCATGATATGTCTTACAGTGTATCCAGACCGATTGTCACTCTGTGAAGCGTGCAACAATGCATTAGGGTCTACATCACATGAACAAAGCATCGGTAGTAAAGGAACTTCTCTACTATAGTGCATTATTCTTTTGCCTAACCCAGGAACGCAGATGCCATATCCAAAACATACATAGGTCCTCCAGGATTATATGACAACCCGCACTATAGAAACCTATGTCAGCATCCATTACTAGCGTATATAGAAATCACGATGAAGAAGAGTATTTTTTGACATCTATATGAGATGCATACAAGACCAACATGCAGACCACTTCAATGATATGTTATTGAGAAGAGCAAACACTTCATTCATAATAATATATGTAGTCAAATATTGATTCATCACGAATTTGATAAGCAAACATGTGAAAGGAACACGAGTCATATAATTTTTGATTAAATTGGAAGGTTTTATTCTTCCACAATTCATGAAGTTTGGAACATCCCTTACTTCTCTTTACTTAACTAGAAGGAAGTACATATGATTTTCAACGAAGCCATGCCCCTAGAATACCAAGATAAGAAGCAAACCTACCAAGATGAGAAAACTACTAGATGCATATTGCGTGGCTGCAGATGGTGTAACTAAAGAATCTCGTGTGTGAGGGGGTGGTGGAGGAGCAGGGGAAGATGACGATGGTACTAGTGATGGTGAAGATGGTGTCGGGGGTGGAGGAGATTGAAGTTGCTCAGTTTGCAAACCAACTCCATAAACTTCAATACCATTGAAGACAGGTGGAAGTGTGGAATTGGCCAAGGGAGTAAAGGTTATACCAAAAGTGAACTTGCTTGGAAGTTGTGTAAGATACAAGTAATAACCACTGGGCTCTGTGGGATCGAGGGTTATAGTATTGGTTAGTTTGGGATGGACCTCACCATCAATGGTGACAATTTGTTGGAACATGCAAGATGCATTTGCCACTCTTTCTCTGAAGTCCCAGAAATATAAGTTGACAAACAGTCCAGAGACCGAGGATTCAAAAATCCAACTATAATTCAAAGGGGCCAAGGTACTAGGCCCTTCATCTGCACTCATGAAAATTACTGGAGGGGGTTCTTCATAAAAACCTGTGGTCGAAACAGTTTTTGATGTATTAATCATCCTGGAAGATGGTTGCACGTACCAAGCTCTATCATATACATCATCGGGGTATCTATAAAAATGACAACAACCTTATGTCAAATAAGTTTGAATGTAGATTTGAATTAAATTGAATTGAATTAGGCCACAATGTGCTAAAAGATGTACCTCAAAGTCTTTGTTTGTGGACCAAAGTTTCTACGAATAAGTTTGTAGAATGGGGTGTCTCCAAGCTCAAACTGAGAATAAGAGCCACTTGGAAGGAGCCTGGATTCGAGCGAAGAAATGAAGGGTACATTCTGAGCATCAGCACTGGCCAAACAAACAGCTATTGTGTTGTTTTTACTTGTCCAAATGGCCTCATATGGATAGTAGTTTCCTTGTTTCTCAAAAGATAGATCTCCAGAGACTTGGGTCCATAGATATCCATCTACATATGAATTGAAAGAAGGCCAAAAGGATTGGCCATCATAATTGCCATAGTAGTAGGAAGCTCTTAGAAGATATCTTCTGTTGCTCAGGGCCGGCAAGTAGTAACAATTGCTGCTGCTTGTGGTGTTGGGAAAATACCTCACTGTCTGCAGAGTTGTGGCTATGTTGTTGTCGTTTATGCTGCCGATTTTGCCAGAATCCACAAAACCGGCATCAGTAACCCATGAAATATTTGCCACAGAAATGAAATTCTCCGACCCACCGCAGTCAATGCTTGTAAATCCTGCAATAACGCCCAAAAACTTTCAGATAGAATCGTTCGAAAAGGAGGAATCTTGGATTCAAACTTACCAGGCTGTGCTGCAGCGGTGAGAAAGAACAGAAACAACAGCAGGCCGACGAGCTGCATTCTGTATTTTGTAATGCTATACTCTCTGTAAGACATCTTCTAATTATGCTCTACATGAGACGTTGCCACAAATTAATGCTTGCAGTTGGACAGAGTGTTATAACTAATGATAATATTGCATGATCGAACGTGCTTGCTTTTTCGAGGCATGATAAAGAATTTTTTATCCACTTGAAAGCACAACTCTAAGTAGCACAATCACAAATCCAGCACAAGGATACGAAATAAGGGTCAATGGACAATCTTATGCCCTTGTTACATTCCTTGTTAACATAAATTATATGAACCTTTGCATGATGCATATCACTAGAATCCAAGCTAACATCATGCATATAACTGGCATACTAATCCTAGAAATATATGACGTTTTCATCTTGGACATTGAAACTTAGGAGCTTCACATACATCGACTTATGTAAGGCCAAGTTTAGAATGTAATATATCAAAGTTTGACAAGAACTACACAACTAAATTATTCGTGAAGCTCCTGAATTTCCAAACTTTGACTTAAACACTGTAGAACAATCTACCATTGATTGCATTTCTACTTAGAGAAATGGATGCCACTATCTCCTATTGGGATGGCAACTGCATCAGGTGCATATGTTAATACAACTCAATTTAGCTGTCGAAAGCATTCTTTGAAATTGCATCTTTAATATATCCAGCATCTAATGGCAAGCTAATTAGAAGTTTGTAATGGTTTGTCAATGGCATTTCTATCAGGTCTTCCTTAGGTGAAAGGCCCAAGAAAATTACAATGATATAGGCCTTCATAAGCTTTGAGTCATCTCTTGGTATTTCATATCGAAGGTGTTTTATATGCAATGCCATCAATGTTGGATAATACCGACTTTTACTCTCAAAAAAAAAAAAAAAAAAAAAAAAAAAAAAAAAGGGGGTGGTTGGATAATACCTTTAAAGAAACATTACTAAAGGCCTATTGGAACTAGAGGTCTGGATTGCCCAATCCCACCATGCACTTTCTTACCCATGGCAAGTTTTTCAACAAGAAAAAATGACCAAAATTCTATTTATTCAAGGTGGTGTTTATATTCCAAATTCTCATGCTTGGGATGGGACTTAGAATAGCATCATCAGAGCACAACTAAGCAATGGCAAGACAATGCCTATTTGTTTAATGCGGACTCTGTATTCTTAATCTGCAAGTTCTTGCAATGTTACTTATTTGTGGTTTCTAGCAAAAGATTGCCACTTTAGCTAGCGACATGGAATGGTGCAATACCATTTGAATAGTACATAGAGAAGACAACACGAATAATGCTGCATATAATGGACTTTAAATGAAACATGTTCTATAGTCATCCGAAGTGGCGCTGAATAGACCACCCTATAAGAGAACAATGAGGCATCTAACTGGCATAGGAAGCTGTCTTTAGCATATCCATGGGCCAAACACAACCAAAGGCTAACAGATGCATAATTATGTACTCATAACTAAGTAAATACCAATATAAGCTATGGCAAAAAGACTAGACGACTCAAAACCATGAGCTAATTATAGGATGCACATTTCAAAAATAAATAAATTGCTATGTTGTATCATCTGTTTCATTCTATTCTATTCTATTCTATTCTATAGCAAGCATAGAATAGGTGAAGATAAGGGTTGTCTTTCATTCAAATTGAAACATAGCTTATTGCTTTCGATATGCTTATAACTGGATGACAACCTCAGCAAGGAGGATTGATGCCACATCTCCTCAGCAGTACCACAATACTGGGGAGGATAAGGCTTAATATAGTTGTGATGTTGGCAAACACTAAATTGTTTAATACTAGATGGACAGATAGACGAATGGACGGACATCATTCTAAAAAACAAACTGGCGCAGTAATTGATAATGGCGTCGCATTGAGCATCAGATAAATGCCCAAAAATAGCAACATTGCTAACAAATGCTCCAATCTATCATTCATCCACTGTCCTCCAAAACCAAAAATTCATTCAATAAATATTGATAAACAACCTCCCGAAGCTTAAGAAGGCAGATTGTGCACTCTTCCAAGATTTGAGGATAAATTGTAGCTCAGACATGTGTAGAAGCTACGGAGTGGAGACAACCCTTGCAATCTATACCCATCCATGAGAAGGAGATTAATTCTAGCAACTTAAAATGATCTGCAAGATAATCATGTGCCTGGTGTCACGTGTGTATCTTATAGACCCCCATTCCAACAGCTTCACTTGCCCATTCTAACATTTGCCAATTTCAATTCAATTGAATTCAATTCAAAATCCATCTAGCTTCCTTTCTTAATTACACGTGCTCATATTTGCTCGATTTCTAGAAAAGCCACCTTTTTATTTGCAAATTCACCATTGCATTTGTATGAATTTCATATATACTATTTTTATACAAAATCATCATGTACAGACACCTTGACCGAAAGCAACTTTTACATTTACCGTTGATGATTATCCTCTAGAATTGATGATGGCATATAGCCATGGCAAGATCAAATTGAGGACTGCACTAGGATTGTGTTTTCTCATGGCACGTCTGTATTTCTTGTGTCATTATTCGTTTAATAACCACTAAGAATGATGTTGAGCTTGCCCGACACTGCTTACCTAGTTGGTCTTATACGGATATAAGACATTTCAAGTGCTTCTGAGAAACTTGTAAGGCTTCCAAGAACATTCTTTTGATTTCAAACCTCTGGGGTTAACCCACATTAGCATCCAACAATGTAAGTGTGTTAGGAATTTGGATGTTTATGTAAGATTGCAATGACTAATGAAATCTATGTTACAGTCCCATGACTTTTGGGATGGACTTAGAAACGCCGATGCCTATTCTTCAATACAAATCTAAATAACATGTTTTAAGTAAAGTGGTGTAAAAATCTCCTATAGGCATAGTGGCACAATGTTAGCCCTGTGGGCGGCATAGGCCACATGGCTTTAGCATATTGGACCTCAAGATCTAAGGCCCAAATTTCAGGCTAAATCTATGATAAATGAGATGTTAGTTAGGTTTAGGGTATTGCTCTACTATTTAGAGAGAGCATTTACTCTGATTGTTTAGGTTTACGCTCATGTTTTGGAGCACCTCATTCCGGAGCATAGTATATTTCAAATTCCTTTGTTGATATTTTCTTTTGTTTTTGTTCTTTTCCACTCTTTTTGTTGATCCATGAGCATTTGTGGGAGCCGTGTAGCATCCGGCAGTCATGGACTGCTGCTGCAAGGTGTATGCCAAGAGCTAAAAAACTAACATATGACGACGTTATGCCTGGTTCGCTTAGGATCCTCTTCTTTAGCCTTGTTTTTTTGCAATTGTCTTGCTGCTCTATGATTATCATTTTTGAATAGTCCTTGTATACTATTCTCAAACATTCAAACTCCCTTGCCCAACCAGTCGTTGATATAACTGATGTAAGAAACTCTCCTATGCACTATATATCTCTGTTCCCTTTTATTATGATGCTTTCAAACCCTAACCCTCATAACAAATCCCGCCCATCCCTCCAAATGGCAAACATGTTGATCACTGTGGTTTATCTGCAAGGCTCACATCCGTAACATTATTTGTGTTTTACATTCAGAACCCCCCTTTTTTTTTTTTCAAAACCATCCAACTTTCCAATACAACATATGCTTAGTCTTGCACCTGGAATAGAATGAGGAGAAATATGACTCTTTAGCACAACCTGAACTTAGAACAATAAAAAATTAAAGATAAGATAAGATGAATTTTTACGTCTACAGGAACCCAACGGGTTATGGGACGGCACATGCAAGGGCAACAACCCATCTAAAACCTGGGGACTAGGCCCCATCACCAAACACAATAACCAAATATTAAAAGGCTACCAATAATAAGATAAGATAATGCTAATGCTAGTGGTAAATTTATGCTTCTAAAATTATCTAGACATAGCCAGTCCAAGGATTGGAAGGCCATTGATCTAGAACACTTGTTAGCGCCCCCCGTACACCGCTTCCATTTCTTTTGCAAAGTGGCTGCCCTCACCTTGCAGAGCTCCTCCCCTTACGGTTACACAATTGAAGAGGGAGAGGTCCCTCCAGACGAGAAACTAGTCCCTCCGAGATGGTTTCCATGCTGACGAACATGTAAGCGGCTAAAAGTGTCTTGAAACCGAACCAAAAGATGGCGAGGACGATCAGGTCTTGCCGCTCCCACTCTAGTAGCGGAGACAACTCCATCAGCCTTCACATGCATGACATCAGTGAAAAAATGCAAAGCAGCATCCATATCAGAAAGAGCATCATCTTCTGCCTCTGCAACCCCTATAATACGCAAGTTCAGGCTCCTAGTAACAGAAGATCTTTGAGGCAGCCTGCGCCCGTTCGCTAGCTCGCAGATCGCGACTCTGGTTCCCTTTGGGATTGTGGAGATGTCTGTACGCCCACCTCCACATGTTCCCTTTCCAATGTCTGCACTTCCGCTTCAACATAATGTTTCTTCTGTGGTTGTAATTCTGTATCTAGTGTCTGTACTGAGGCATCACTTGTGCCCACATACTGGGCTTTAGGGTCTGGAACGAAGGCATGTATTAACTGTAATAAGTGTGTCCATCGCTCAAGGGACACGATCATAGATGTAGCCAAGTATTAATGAGGCATACCTGGTCACGAAGTGTAGGCGGCAAACACTGAACTTGCAGGTCTAGAGCACTTTGGAGATCCTCCCGATCTTGGAAGGTAAATGTACCAGGCCTGGTTGTGCCGATATGAAGAGGTACCGGGGACCAAAAGAGAAGATGGCAAATCCATTATTACACTGGAATTAGCTTGCCCCCCGACCATGGAGTCAGATGCTAGACCGAAAGCACTTGTGGGACGAGGGACCTCCTGTGCAAACAATGATTCCTGAGTAGGAGGCTTTTTCTTTTCCCTGGCCATCCTTACACCAAATCTCTCCTTATTACCGGCCCTTTCTGTCATGGTGAAGCTCTCTAAATGAAATCAAAGCGGCTATATACAAAAGTTAACTCAAAGCGGAAGCCTTAATCTAAAAGATCTGAAACACAATATTCAATATTGCAAACCCTAACAAAGCCGGCCGGAACAGGACTGTTTTGACACAGAAAATGTAGCCAAAGATGGGCATACCATATACCATCGAAAAGATC
The DNA here is from genome assembly GCA_021234155.1 of Isoetes taiwanensis. Lineage (NCBI taxonomy): Eukaryota > Viridiplantae > Streptophyta > Lycopodiopsida > Isoetales > Isoetaceae > Isoetes > Isoetes taiwanensis. The sequence goes on from JAJEKV010000037.1 coordinate 7,298,497, forward strand.
CTGGAAAGAGCTTTCCAACGCAATAAGCCTCACCTGAAACGGAGTCCTGGATCAAAAGTTATGCTAGAAACTGTGTTGCCGGCGAAAAGCTGCGCTACATGGCGCCTAGGGTTTCAACTCCTTGCAATTGGTAGCACCAACTATTAGTATACAATGGATATATCTTGAGGCTTTCTGCTCACCATACCATTGGCAATGGAAGTTACAGGCCGGGAATATCATAAGAAGCTGCACCATGGCATATGGTTTCTAGCAAAAGATCGCCACTTTAGCTAGCGACATGGAATGGTGCAATACCATTTGAATGGTACATAGAGAAGACAACACGAATAATGCTGCATATAATGTTCTGTAGTCATTCAAAGTCACCCTATGACAAGACAATAATACATTTAACTCGCATAAGAAGATGTCTTTAGCATATCCACGGGCCAACACAGCCAAAGGGCAACACATGCATTCTTATGTACTTATAACTAAGTAAATACCAATATAAGTTATAGCAAAGTGAATAACTATACGATGCACACTTCAAAAGAAGATAATAAATAAATAACAATCTAAAATCATTTGCAAAATGACTAGACCACACAAAACCATGAGCTAATTATAGGATGCACACTTCAAAAGAAGGTATTAAATTGTTATATTGTATCTTCTGTAGCAAACATAGAATAGGTGAAGGTAAGGGTTGTTTTTCATTCAAATTGAAACATAGCTTATTGGTTTAGATATGCTTATAACTGGATGACAACCTCAGCAAGGAGGATTGATGCTACATCTCCTCAACAGCACCACATTATTGGGGAGGATAAGGCCTCATACAGTTGCAATGTTGGCAAGCACTAAGTTGTTCAATACTAGACAGACAGACAGACGGACCGACGAACACCATTCTAAAGGATAGACTGGCACAGTAATTGATAATGGCATTGCATAGAGCATCAGGCGAATGCCCAAAAATGCAAACGTACCCTTCAGAAAAATTGTAGATTAAGCTGAGATCTTTCCAACAGGCATAAGATCATTCAATTATAAGACCACAATCTCAAGTTATGAGATTTTTCATTTCTCAAATTCTGAAGAACTCAAGAGCTTATAACTTGAAATTTTCATCTCGAATCAAGACGATCTTATGCTTGTTGGAAAGATCTCAGTTTAATCTACAATTCGTCTGAAGGGCACATTTGCATCCAAATCATTAAGAAAACGTTATTGCCAATTTTCCCAAAATACCACTGGATTTAGTGGCATTTTGGTAATTTTGGCAAACTTTTTGGAATCTATTCTATTCTTAATTACATGTGCTCATATTTACTCTCAAACAAGGTGGAGTCAAGGAACATTTAGAAGTGGACACAAGACGAATACAAAAGTAAGGAATTGCGAGGCAACGACAATGAGTTAAAAGAACATCATGAGATGAGTTTCTTTGTTTCCCAACCGTCAAATTAATGAAAACGAAAGAATAGAATAGAATAGAATATGATTTTATCGTCCACGGAGACCAACTGGCCTATGAGTACAAAGAGAGCAACAGCGATATTACTATCGGGGATTAAAAGGCCGCCAAGGGTTTTCGGGAAAACCTTTAGTAGTAATAAGGATGTCGACATACGCACAGCTTATATACATAATCACAATCTGGTGAGGTTAATGCGGGACCGGGGGCATAACCGAGTCCGCAGATCCATTACCTCCGGGAGGTCTGATCCCAACAAGCCTACAGAGGCCGCGTTTCAAGAGCTCATGCAGGCCCCGATGGGGCACAACTAACCGAGCATACCGAGCCCGGATATGCTCGTACACCGGACAGGCCTGGAGGGCGTGACTTTCATCCTCAATGGCGCCCTGTTGACAGCACTGACGGCTCCCGAATCCATCTCCCTGTCTCAATGGAGAGGTGGTGTGCACCTGTGCGAATGGAAGCAATCACCCTGCGCTTTTTCATGGGTAGGTGGGTGCGCAGGTAGTGGTGTGGGCCCCTCGTGAGCATGGGATTAACCTGTTGTCGATAATTTGCCACCTTGACATGTGACAGGGCCTTTGCATCCCAAAGCTTGGCCATGACGCAAGCATCCAAGTACTGCTTGAAGGCATCGCTGCTCCATGTATTCATAACATTTTTGCAAGGAGAAGAGAGTTCAAGCGTCAATACGCAACAGACAAACTACCCAATGCGTCTGTACTGGATCACCGTCCAACCAATGGTTTAACTGGTCCCTTTAGAATCCCATTAGATAAGCTGGGAATTTACATCCTTGGGTAACCTTGCCCTTATTTTAGCTCTTTACTAGCTATTTTATTTACTTCTCCTTGTTCTTTATTGACGCTATCAGGCAAGGAAGAAGACAAACCAAAGGGCTCCGTTGTACAGGAAAAGGCATTTTCCAGTAACATCAATGGATGTTAATCTTAAAGAGGACGAAGAAATATTTACTTTCTTTCGATCTTGAATGATGCATAAGTTTATGCTCATCAAGATCCTTTATGCAGAATTCTATTCCCCCAAGCAAACTTAAGGAGCAAGTCCTCAGGTTTTATTGCTTTGATAAAGGCTGAATGAATAATAAGAAGTGAGCGTTTCTGACAATTCAAATCTCGCATGCATTTCGTTCTTTTTTTTTTTTTCCCGGAAATTATGCTCTCACTGTAATTATTTTGCTTCTGCAAAGTTTCTAGTTCCATTAATAATCGTCAAATTTCCTTATGTTAGGGAAAAGGCTTTCTAAAAGCATTTCATGCTGTAAAGGTTTCTTTGCAGGGCATTGCTTTGATAAAGGCTGAATGGAAAAGAGATTGGATGGGTCATGCTGCATTGATAAAGTTTTTTTGGAATGCCTTTCATGAACACAACATTAGAAATTGTTTCTTCCATAAACGTTCTGAGAGTAACCTGCCTTATCGAGACTTGTTGCTTGCACCTTATTTGTTGTTAATAGCTATCCAAAAGAAACGCCGGTTCTCATAGTCTTTCATTTACCAGGTATTTGCAAAATCAATTATTTTGTGTTAAATAGTGTAAGTATATATTTCGAGCTCAAATCGATACATGAATGAAGATGGTCGAAAACAAGGGGTCCTCTTCTCTTGCGGCCACAAACACTGCAAATTTATTGCATATTCATATCCATCAAATTTATTTTGCATTGCAACTTTCCCAGTTCCAGCAATTGCAGCTTCCAATAGAATCTGGCAGATAAGAGTTGCAATGGAGTCCCTCATGCTGGAAACTGAGCAGAAGCAAGGTGCCCTTAGCAAAGGTAAACATGTGGTAAGACCATTCTCTTTGATTATCAGAGAAGACATGTTTTCTTGAGTTTGTAGTAATTGATGTTGAAATATTAGCCTTCTACAATAAGACAGGTGTCGAGGTTCAAGAGGTTACACGCAAAGCAGGTCAAACCGCCAGCAAAAAGCAACAAATAGAAGAAAAGGAGGGCGCCCGATTGGGAAAAACGATGGAAGGGAAATCGATTGAAAGAAGATAAAAGAGAGGGATGGAGAAGAGCCCGGAAGGGAACGTTTGTGTGGAAGAACCGATTTGAAGAAAGGAGCACATCCGGGAAGAAGAGAACAGAGAGCGATCATTTTTCGGGACAGGTCGCTTTGGGCTCGGCCGCAAGGTGTGGGCTAATTGCAACAAGTGGTATCGTGAGCCACTAAGATATGGCCTACCGACACGTTAATATATCCGGAACAAAAAGACAAGAGGTTTTTGAAGGAGAGATTGGATTCCAACTTTGGAAGGCTAAAGTGATGCAGGCGCTCAAGGTAGACAAGCTATGGGATTTGGTTGATCCAACCAAAGGAAAGGCAACACCCCTGAAGATGAAGGTCAAAGCAGAGACATCTGGATCTGGATCAGAGACTAAGGAAGAAGACTTTTTGGAAGATGAACAGAAGGAAGAAATTGCCAAAACAATAATTATGGCAAAATTGGGTGGCGATATTGTGCTTGAAATTCAGCACAAGCGTGCAAAGGAGATTTGGGTGTATCTTATGGAAAGATATGAATCAAAAACGTCATCACAGATTGATGTCTTGGAGATGAAGTTGCGAAATCTGCAGTACAAGAAAGGTGACGCTTTGAAGGTTTTGATACGCAATCTTAGGCTGCTGATACATGATCTGGAAGGCGCGGGAGTGCATTATAACGAACAGCAAAAGGTATTAGCTTTAACTAGAGCCTTTCAGATTTCATTTAAGGATCTCGCCATGTTGGTTAGAAGAACAACATCCACTCTGGATGAGGCAGTAGAAGCAGTCAGAACGGAGCTTGAGCAAGATGTGTTGGTGAAAGCAACTCCTCCGGAGGAAGGAGAAAAGGAAGAGCATCCTGTAACCTTGTACACAGGATGGAGGGGTCGAGGTCGTGGAAGAGGTAGAGGAAGGGGGAGAGAGCATATACAGTGCTATGGATGTGAAGAGTTTGGGCATATCAAGGCAGAATGTCCAAATCGCGAGAAGTGGAGCCGTGGACGTGGTTCAACCAGCGAGAAGGAAGCGGTGATAGCAACCATCGGAGAGACGTCAAGCAAAGAAGTGCCAACGGTAGGAGTTCTCACGGAAGAAAAGTAAGTGAACGTGATTTTCCTTTTGAGCTTATGCAGTCTATATCCAAAGTCAATATTGAAAAAGAATCTTCAGATAGATCTAACACGTTAACTGTAGATTCTGGAGCTGAAGTCTCCATAGTGAGCTCACCAGGCATATTGAAATGCATTGAGCCAAGTGTGGATTTCAAAGGTCTTGTGATGGGTAATGGGCGATCTGAAGGTGCATGGCAAAGGGGATTTTGCAGATCATAGTTAATGGAAAGAATGTTTTGAGTTTGCCAATACATTATACGCCTGTGGATGCTTTTAATTTGATTTTTGAGTTATGAATTTGGTGGATAATGGGTATGATTTATTTTTTCATAAATATGGATGCAAGTTTATTAAGGAAGGTATTAAACTATTTGAAGCTCAAAGAAGAGGGAATTTGTTTGAATTAGACGTTAAGGCAATCAAAGATACTATCAATGAAGTATTCCCCTTGATAGCATAAATCTTTGGCATTTAAGGTTGGGTCATGTAAATTACAATAGTATTAAGATTGCTAAAAGGGATAATCTTTTGGATGAGTTGCATTTTGAAAATGATGAGATTGATGATGTGCGTGAAGCATGCATGTTGGGCAAACAAAGATAGATTGGCATTTAGAAATAAAGGAAGGAGAGCGCATGGTTTGCTTGGATTAGTGCATTCGGGCGTTTGTGGGCCTATGCAAGTTGAAAGTCGTGGGCTAAGTCTTATTTCGCCACGTTTATAGATGATTTTAGTAGAGCGCACAAAGTGTTACTTTTGAAAACCAAGGACCAAGTATTTGATGCCTTTAGGTTGTATGTTGCCGAAGTAGAAAGGGGGAGACATCATTGCAAGTTAAGTGTTTAAGGTCCGACCTTTGGTGGAGAATATAGATCGTCCAATTTAACATGTTTTGCCGATAGCGAGGAATCTGAAGGCGGTATACTTCTGGGTATACGCCGTAACAAAATGGAGTGGCGAGCGCAAAAATCGCACCATTATGGATGCGGCCAGATCCATGCTTAAGCATGCGGGGTTACCAAACAATTTATGGGAGAGAAGTTTTGGCAGACTTGTTATATTGAATAGGTTGCCCACAGTTTGCGGTAAAGAATGGAGTACGAAGAAAGAACTTTGGGCCGAGGGGAAAAGGCGGTCATGGGTGACGATTTAAGGTCTATGGATGTCTCACCTATATGTTGGTGCCGGAAGAGTTAAGGAGAAAACGGATGATCGCGGTGTGTGCACATTTTTAGTAGGTTAAGATTTAAGAGACGAATGGGTATAGATTGTATGACCCAACAAGCACCGCAAAGTGTATGTGTAAGGTAGATGGGGTATTTAATGAGAATGTCTTGTATAGAGATAGAAAACTCTAGACCAGCGTGGAAGCGTAGGAATGGATACAAGTGGGAAGAACCGGAACTTGGGCCAGAAAGTAATGAGGGAGAAACAAGGGATTCATCATCCAAGTTTAATGAAGCATATTACAAGAATCCAAACCGATGAAATCTATAGAACCTGATGTTGCGTATTGAGGCTGACCTTGGATGAGGTGCATGAGGTCATAGAGATGGATAGTGCCTCATGAACCTAAACTTGAACCGGAGGGAGTGCATGAGACCTGTTGAGGTCGATAGTGCACCAGAAGCTGGACACCAAACAGGAGAAGGAAGTAGTAGAACAGCAGGACGAGCCCGCCGTAGTGATGCAGAACGTCTAAAGGCTGAGGTACCATTTGATACAGAATTGTACGGAAGAGGAGAAAGTGGAAAAACAACCAGACCACGAAAACCGAAAATTCTATCCTGTATAGTAGAACCAGAGACAGTGGGGCAAGCAATGGCAAAAGGCGGATGCGCACAAATGGCGAAGCTATGCGTAATGAGTTAGATTCATTTAAAAAGGACAGGTACATATGAGCTTGTGCCACGACCAAAGGGTAAGAACGTTGTGGGAAGTAAATGGATCTTTAAGATCAAAAGAAGGGCAGATGGATCAATAGAGCGGTATAAAGCACGTTTAGTTGCAAAGGGATATACCCAAGAAGAAGGCGTGGATTATAAGGATACGTTTTCTCCTATAGTCAAAATAACCAGCCTAAGAGCGCTCATTGCGATTGCGATATGAGAAGGATATGGAAATAAATCATATGGATGTTAAGGCGGCATTTCGAATGGGGATTTAGAAGAAGAAATCTATATGGAGCAGCCGCAGGATATAGAAACAAGGTAATGAAGTAGTATGCAAATTGAAAAAGGCGTTCATGGACTTAGACAACTGACTAGAACAGTGGTATTTGTGCATGAACAGATTTTTGATTTCTGCCGGGTTTATAAAATTGAAAACTGAAGGGAACCTATACATGAAAAAGGATGGGAATAAATACTTGCTTATGGCCCTTTATGTGGATGATTGCGTCATTGTTTGCAATGACAAAACCATCTTGGAGAATTGCAAAACTTTGTTGAAAAGCCGCCGGATTGATGGACTTGGGAGATCTTGAGAAATTACTAGGGATGGAAGTTCAAGAAACAAAAGAAAGGGTCCTTTACCTTACACAAGAACAAAACATCAAAGGAGTTTTGGCTAAGTTCAGGGGATGCTTTCAGTAATCAAATGAACACCGATGGCATCGAGGGTAAGGATTTGCAAGGAAATGTGTCCAAATACACCGAAGAGGCAAAGGAAATGGAAACTAGACCATATAGGTCCCCTGGTTGGATGCTTGCTTTATATTGCGGAGTTTGTACCCGCCGGACATTATGTATCACGGTTAACTTACTTAGCAGGCATAATAACAACTTAGGGTAAAACATTGGTTGGCGGCAAAGAGAGTGCTTAGGGTATTTGAAAGGAACAATGACGCATGGGATTTGCTTCTCAAAGGGTGCGAAAAACAAAGTTGATTGGATATGCAGATGAGGACCGGGGGAGGAGATGTGGATGACAGGGGAAGTCTACTGGATATATATGTAAACTTGGAAATGCTGCAATATCATGGGCAAGCAAGAAGCAGGAGCAAGCGTTGCCAAATCTAGTCATGCGGCGAATGTGGCGTGATATCGATTGGCGATCGAAATAATTTTGGTTACGTGAGAATGCTTAAAGAAATAGGGGAACTCTTGATGAGGGGCCACCACATTATTCCCATGATAACAAAAGCGGAGTAGCAATGACCAAACCCGGAGTTCATCGCCTCCCCGAACTAAACACATTGAGATACACCATCATTTCATACGAGATGAGGTGGAAAAGGGGAAATAAATGTGGAGTATATACCGACAAAATTGCAAGACAGGAGATATTCACAAAGGTCCTTTCGACCCTAAATTGGTTTTGCAATGTCCCAAGTGGGAATTTTGGATTGTAAAGGCTAAGGGGAGAATGTTGAAATATTAGCCTTCTACAATAAGGCAGTGTCGAGGTTCAAGAGGTTACACGCCAGCCGAGGTCAAACCAAGGCCGGGTGAAAAGCAACAAATAGAAAAGGGGAGTAGGTCATCAAAGCGGTGGATGGAAGGGAATCGATTGTGAAAGAAGATAAACTTAGTCGGAGACGGATCGGAGAAGAGCCCGAACGCTTGTGGAAGAACCGATTTGAAGAAAGGAGCGGTCGAAGAGAACGAAGAGAGCGATCATTTTACGGGCAGGTCGCTGGGCTCTCTACCGCGGTGTGGGCTAATTGCAACATGGTATCGTGAGCCAATTAAGATATAGCCGGTCGATTGGCGAATGGAACTGAAACGACTGAAGGTTTTGAAAGGAGATTGGATTCCAACTTTGGAAGGCTAAAGTGATCTGTAGCTCAAGGTAAAGACAAGCTATGGGATTTGGTTGATCCAACCAAAGGAAACACCCACGAAGATGAAGGTCAAAGAGACATGCGGATGCGGATGAGAGACTAAGGAAGAAGACTTTTGGAAGATGAGCGAAAGGAAGAAATTGCCAAAACAATAATTATGGCAAGTGGGTGGCGATATTGTGCTTGAAATTCAGCACAAGCGTGCAAAAAGGAGATTTGGGTGTATCTTATGGAAAGATATGAATCAAAACGTCATCGCAGTTGATGTCTTGGAGATGAAGTTCGCGAGAAATCTGCGGTACAAGAAAAGGTGGACGCTTTGAAGGTTTTGATACGCAATCTTAGGCTGGCGATACATGATCACGGAAGGCGGGAGTGCATTATAACGAGCAGCAAAAGGTATTAGCTTTAACTAGACCTTTTCAGATTTCATTTGGGATCGCCATGTTGGTTAGAAGAACAACATCCACTCTCGGATGAGGCAAAGAGAAGCGGTCGTAACGGAGCTTGAGCAAGATGTGTTGGTGAAAGCAACTCCGGAGGAAGGAGAAAAGGAAGAGCATCCTGTAACCTTGTACACGGGATGGAGGGGTCGTCAGGTCGTGGAAGAGGTAGAGGAAGGGGAGAGAGCATATCTGATGCTATGGATGTGAAGAGTTTGGGCATATCAAGGCGAGAATGTCCAAATCGCGAGAAGTGGAGCCGTGGGCGTGGTTCAACCAGCCGAGGAAGGGGGCGTAGCGGTGATAGCAACCATCGGGAGAGGCGTCAAGCAAAAGAAGTGCCAACGGTAGGAGTTCTCGCGGAAAGAAAAAGTAAGTGAAGCGTGATTTTCCTTTTGAGCTTATGGCAATCTATATCCAAAGTCAATATTGAAAAAGAATCTTCGTGATAGATCTAACACGTTAATCAGATGCGGGCCGAGTCTCCATAGTGAGCTCACCGAGGCATATTGAAATGCATTGAGCCAAGTGTGGATTTCAAAGCGGTCTGAGATGGGTAATGGGCGATGCGGAAGGTGCATGGCAAAGGGATTTGCAGATCATAGTTAATGGAAAGAATGTTTTGAGTTTGCGAATACATTATCCTGGGGATGCTTTTTAATTTGATTTGGAGTTGAATTTGGTGGATAATGGGTATGATTTATTTTTTCATAAATATGGATGCAAGTTTATTAAGGAAGGTATTAAACTATTTGAAGCTCAAAGAAGAGGGAATTTGTTTGAAATAGACGTTAAGGCAATCAAAGATACTATCAATGAAGTATCTCCCCTTGATAGCATAAATCTTTGGCATTTAAGGTTGGGTCATGTAAATTACAATAGTATTAAGATTGCTAAAAGGGATAATCTTTTGGATGAGTTGCATTTTGAAAATGATGAGATTGATGATGTCTGTGAAGCATGCATGTTGGGCAAACAGCATAGATTGGCATTTAGAAATAAAGGAAGGAGAGCGCATGGTTTGCTTGGATTAGTGCATTCAGACGTTTGTGGGCCTATGCAAGTTGAAAGTCGTGGCGCTAAGTCTTATTTCGCCACGTTTATAGATGATTTTAGTAGACGCACAAAGTGTTACTTTTTGAAAACCAAGGACCAAGTATTTGATGCCTTTAGGTTGTATGTTGCCGAAGTAGAAAGGGAGACATCATTGCAAGTTAAGTGTTTAAGGTCCGACCTTGGTGGAGAATATAGATCGTCAGAATTTAACATGTTTTGCCAGATGCGAGGAATACGAAGACAGTATACTTGCAGGTATACGCCGCAACAAAATGGAGTGGCAGAGCGCAAAAATCGCACCATTATGGATGCGGCCAGATCCATGCTTAAGCATGCAGGGTTACCAAACAATTTATGGGGAGAAGCAGTTGCAGCAGCTTGTTATATTCAGAATAGGTTGCCCACAGTTGCAGTAAAGAATGGAGTACCAGAAGAACTTTGGACAGGGAAAAGACAGTCTGTGTGACGATTTAAGGTCTATGGATGTCTCGCCTATATGTTGGTGCCAGAAGAGTTAAGGAGAAAACTGGATGATCGCAGTGTGTGCACATTTTTAGTAGGTTATGACGAAGAGACGAATGGGTATAGATTGTATGACCCAGTCGCGCGCAAAGTGTATGTAAGAGAGATGTAGTATTTAATGAGAATGTCTTGTATAGAGATAGAAAAACTCTAGACCAGCGTGAAGCAGAGGAATGGATACCAGTGGAAGAACTGGAACTTGGGCCAGAAAGTAATGAGGGAGAAACAAGGGATTCATCATCCAAGTTTAATGAAGCAGACATAGAATCTGAAACTGATGAAATCATAGAACCTGATGTTGCAGGTATTGAGGCTGACCCGGATGAGGTGCATGAGGTCATAGAGATGGATAGTGCTCCTCATGAACCGGAACTTGAACCAGAGGGAGTGCATGAGACTGTTGAGGTCGATAGTGCACCAGAAACTGGACACCAAACAGGAGAAGGAAGTAGTAGAACAGCAGGACGAGCCCGCCGTAGTGATGCAGAACGTCTAAAGGCTGAGGTACCATTTGATACAGAATTGTACGGAAGAGGAGAAAGTGGAAAAACAACCAGACCACGAAAACCGAAAATTCTATCCTGTATAGTAGAACCAGAGACAGTGGGGCAAGCAATGACAGGGCAGGATGCAGACAAATGGCGAGAAGCTATGCAGAATGAGTTAGATTCATTTAAAAGGACAGGTACATATGAGCTTGTGCCACGACCAAAGGGTAAGAACGTTGTGGGAAGTAAATGGATCTTTAAGATCAAAAGAAGGGCAAATGGATCAATAGAGCGGTATAAAGCACGTTTAGTTGCAAAGGGATATACCCAAGAAGAAGGCGTGGATTATAAGGATACGTTTTCTCCTATAGTCAAAATAACCAGCCTAAGAGCGCTCATTGCGATTGCAGTACAGAAGGATATGGAAATAAATCATATGGATGTTAAGACGGCATTCCTGAATGGGGATTTAGAAGAAGAAATCTATATGGAGCAGCCGCAGGGATATGAGCAAGGTAATGAAGTAGTATGCAAATTGAAAAAGGCAGTCTATGGACTTAGACAAGCAGCTAGACAGTGGTATTTGTGCATGAACAGATTTTTGATTTCTGCCGGGTTTATAAAATTGAAAACTGAAGGGAACCTATACATGAAAAAGGATGGGAATAAATACTTGCTTATGGCCCTTTATGTGGATGATTGCGTCATTGTTTGCAATGACAAAACCATGCTGGAGAATTGCAAAAATTTGTTGAAAAGCCGCTTTTAGATGACAGACTTGGGAGATCTTGAGAAATTACTAGGGATGGAAGTTCGAAGAAACAGAAAGAAGGGGGTCCTTTACCTTACACAAGAACAAAACATCAAAGGAGTTTTGGCTAAGTTCAGGATGCTTGACTGTAATCCAGCGAAGACACCGATGGCATCAGGGGTAAGGATTTGCAAGGAAATGTGTCCAAATACACCTGAAGAGGCAAAGGAAATGGAAACTAGACCATATAGGTCCCTGGTTGGATGCTTGCTTTATATTGCGAATTGTACCCGGCCAGACATTATGTATGCGGTTAACTTACTTAGCAGGCATAATAACAACCCGGGGGTACAACATTGGTAGAGAGTGCTTAGGTACTTGAAAGGAACAATGACGCATGGGATTTGCTTCTCAAAGGGTGCAGAAAACAGGTTGATTGGATATGCAAATGCAGACTGGGGAGGAGATGTGGATGACAGGAAGTCTACTTCTGGATATATATGTAAACTTGGAAATGCTGCAATATCATGGGCAAGCAAGAGCGAGGCGCGTTACAAATCTAGTGCGAAAGCGTAATATGTGGCGCGATCGATTGGCGGCATCGAAATAATTTAGTTCACTGTGAATGCTTAAAGAAATAGGGAACTCTTCAGTAGGGGCCACCACATTATTCTGCGATAACAAAAGCGGAGTAGCAATGACCAAAAACCCAGTTCATCGCTCCCGAACTAAACACATTGAGATACACCATCATTTCATACGAGATGAGGTGGAAAAGGGGGAAATAAATGTGGAGTATATACCGACAAAATTGCAGCAAGCTGATATACTCACAAAGGTCCTTTCTGGACCTAAATTGGTGACTGCAATGTCCCAAGTGGGAATTTTGGATTGTAAAGGCTAAGGGGGAGAATGTTGAAATATTAGCCTTCTACAATAAGACAGGTGTCGAGGTTCAAGAGGTTACACGCAACAGGTCAAACCGCGTCGGGGAAAGCAACAAATAGAAGAAAAGGGAGCGGCGCCGATTGGGAAAACGGTGGAAGGGAAATCGATTGTGAAAGAAGATAAACAGAGAGGAAACGGATTGGAGAAGAGCCTGAAGGGAACGTTTGTGTGGAAGCACCGATTTGAAGAAAGGAGCAGATCCGAGAAGGAGAGAAGAGACATCAGACTGTTTTCTGGACAGATTGCTTGGGCTCTCGGCTGCAGTGTGGGCTAATTGCAACAGTGGTATCAGAGCCACTAAGATATGGCCAGTCGGTTGGCGTTAACATATCTGAACAGTACAGAGGTTTTTGAAGGAGAGATTGGATTCCAACTTTGGAAGGCCAAAGTGATGCAGGCGCTCAAGGTAGACAAGCTATGGGATTTGGTTGATCCAACCAAAGGAAAGGCAACACCCCTGAAGATGAAGGTCAAAGCAGAGACATCTGGATCTGGATCAGAGACTAAGGAAGAAGACTTTTTGGAAGATGAACAGAAGGAAGAAATTGCCAAAACAATAATCATGGCAAAATTGGGTGGCGATATTGTGCTTGAAATTCAGCACAAGCGGCGAAGGAGATTTGGGTGTATCTTATGGAAAGATATGAATCAAAAACGTCATCACAGATTGATGTCTTGGAGATGAAGTTGGTCATCACAGATTGATGTCTTGAAGATGAAGTTGCGAAATCTGCAGTACAAGAAAGGTGACGATTTGAAGGTTTTGATACGCAATCTTAGGCTGCTGATACATGATCTGGAAGGCGCGGGAGTGCATTATAACGAGCAGCAAAAGGTATTAGCTTTAACTAGAGCTTTTCAGATTTCATTTAAGGATCTTGCCATGTTGGTTAGAAGAACAACATCCACTCTAGATGAGGCAGTAGAAGCAATCAGAACGGAGCTTGAACAAGATGTGTTGGTGAAAGCAACTCCTCCGGAGGAAGGAGAAAAGGAGGAGCATCCTGTAACCTTGTACACAGGATGGAGGGGTCGAGGTCGTGGAAGAGGTAGAGGAAGGGGGAGAGAGCATATACAGTGCTATGGATGTGAAGAGTTTGGGCATATCAAGGCAGAATGTCCAAATCGCGAGAAGTGGAGCCGTGGACGTGGTTCAACCAGCCGAGGAAGGGGGCGCGCGGTGATAGCAACCATCGGAGAGACGTCAAGCAAAGAAGTGCCAACGGTAGGAGTTCTCACAGAAGAAAAAGTAAGTGAACGTGATTTTCCTTTTGAGCTTATGCAGTCTATATCCAAAGTCAATATTGAAAAAGAATCTTCAGATAGATCTAACACGTTAACTGTAGATTCTGGAGCTGAAGTCTCCATAGTGAGCTCACCAGGCATATTGAAATGCATTGAGCCAAGTGTGGATTTCAAAGCAGTGCAGATGGGTAATGGAGCGATGCAGAAGGTGCATGGCAAAGGGGATTTGCAGATCATAGTTAATGGAAAGAATGTTTTGAGTTTGCCGAATACATTATACGCCCCAGGGATGCTTTTTAATTTGATTTCAGTTGCGAATTTGGTGGATAATGGGTATGATTTATTTTTTCATAAATATGGATGCAAGTTTATTAAAGAAGGTATTAAACTATTTGAAGCTCAAAGAAGAGGGAATTTGTTTGAATTAGACGTTAAGGCAATCAAAGATACTATCAATGAAGTATCTCCCCTTGATAGCATAAATCTTTGGCATTTAAGGTTGGGTCATGTAAATTACAATAGTATTAAGATTGCTAAAAGGGATAATCTTTTGGATGAGTTGCATTTTGAAAATGCTGAGATTGATGATGTCTGTGAAGCATGCATGTTGGGCAAACATCATAGATTGGCATTTAGAAATAAAGGAAGGAGAGCGCATGGTTTGCTTGGATTAGTGCATTCAGACGTTTGTGGGCCTATGCAAGTTGAAAGTCGTGGCGCTAAGTCTTATTTCGCCACGTTTATAGATGATTTTAGTAGACGCACAAAGTGTTACTTTTTGAAAACCAAGGACCAAGTATTTGATGCCTTTAGGTTGTATGTTGCCGAAGTAGAAAGGGAGACATCATTGCAAGTTAAGTGTTTAAGGTCCGACCTTGGTGGAGAATATAGATCGTCAGAATTTAACATGTTTTGCCAGATGCGAGGAATACGAAGATAGTATACTTGCAGGTATACGCCGCAACAAAATGGAGTGGCAGAGCGCAAAAATCGCACCATTATGGATGCGGCCAGATCCATGCTTAAGCATGCAGGGTTACCAAACAATTTATGGAGAGAAGCAGTTGCAGCAGCTTGTTATATTCAGAATAGGTTGCCCACAGTTGCAGTAAAGAATGGGGTACCAGAAGAACTTTGGACAGGGAAAAGACAGTCTGTGCGACGATTTAAGGTCTATGGATGTCTCGCCTATATGTTGGTGCCAGAAGAGTTAAGGAGAAAACTGGATGATCGCAGTGTGTGCACATTTTTAGTAGGTTATTACGAAGAGACGAATGGGTATAGATTGTATGACCCAGTCGCGCGCAAAGTGTATGTAAGCAGAGATGTAGTATTTAATGAGAATGTCTTGTATAAAGATAGAAAAACTCTAGACCAGCGTGAAGCAGAGGAATGGATACCAGTGGAAGAACTGAAACTTGGGCCAGAAAGTAATGAGGGAGAAACAAGGGATTCATCATCTAAGTTTAATGAAGCAGACATAGAATCTGAAACTGATGAAGTCATAGAACCTGATGTTGCAGGTGTTGAGGCTAACCCGGATGAGGTGCATGAGGTCATAGAGATCGATAGTGCTCCTCGTGAACCGAAACTTGAACCAGAGGGAGTGCATGAGACTGTTGAGGTCGATAGTGCACCAGAAACTGGACACCAAACAGGAGAAGGAAGTAGTAGAACAGCAGGACGAGCCCGCCGTAGTGATGCAGAACGTCTAAAGGCTGAGGTGCCATTTGATACAGAATTGTGCGGAAGAGAAGAAAGTGGAAAAACAACCAGACCACGAAAACCCAAAATTCTATGTATAGTAGAACCAGAGACAGTGGGACAAGCAATGACAGGGCAGGATGCAGACAAATGGCGAGAAGCTATGCAGAATGAGTTAGATTCATTCAAAAGGACAGGTACATATGAGCTTGTGCCACGACCAAAGGGTAAGAACGTTGTGGGAAGTAAATGGATCTTTAAGATCAAAAGAAGGGCAGATGGATCAATAGAGCGGTATAAAGCACGTTTAGTTGCAAAGGGATATACCCAGGAAGAAGGCGTGGATTATAAGGATACGTTTTCTCCTATTGTCAAAATAACCAGCCTAAGAGCACTCATTGCGATTGCAGTACAGAAGGATATGGAAATAAATCATATGGATGTTAAGACGGCATTCCTGAATGGGGATTTAGAAGAAGAAATCTATATGGAGCAGCCGCAGGGATATGAGCAAGGTAATGAAGTAGTGTGCAAATTGAAAAAGGCAGTCTATGGACTTAGACAAGCAGGTAGACAGTGGTATTTGTGCATGAACAGATTTTTTATTTCTGCCGGGTTTATAAAATTAAAAACTGAAGGGAACCTATACATGAAAAAGGATGGGAATAAATACTTGCTTATGGCCCTTTATGTGGATGATTGCGTCATTGTTTGCAATGACAAAACCATGCTGGAAAATTGCAAAACTTTGTTGAAAAGCCGCTTTCAGATGACAGACTTGGGAGATCTTGAGAAATTACTAGGGATGGAAGTTCGAAGAAACAGAAAGAAGGGGTCCTTTACCTTACACAAGAACAAAACATCAAAGGAGTTTTGGCTAAGTTCAGGATGCTTGACTGTAATCCAGCGAAGACACCGATGGCATCAGAGGTAAGGATTTGCAAGGAAATGTGTCCAAATACACCTGAAGAGGCGAAGGAAATGGAAGCTAGACCATATAGGTCCCTGATTGGATGCTTGCTTTATATTGCGAATTGTACCCGGCCAGACATTATGTATGCGGTTAACTTACTTAGCAGGCATAATAACAACCCGGGGGTAAAACATTGGTTGGCGGCAAAGAGAGTGCTTAGGTACTTGAAAGGAACAATGACGCATGGGATTTGCTTCTCAAAAGGTGCAGAAAACAGGTTGATTGGATATGCAGATGCAGACTGGGGAGGAGATGTGGATGACAGGAAGTCTACTTCTGGATATATATGTAAACTTGGAAATGCTGCAATATCATGGGCAAGCAAGAAGCAGGAGTGCGTTGCCAAATCTAGTGCAGAAGCAGAATATGTGGCAGTATCAGTGGCGACATCAGAAATAATTTGGTTACGCAGAATGCTTAAAGAAATAGGGAACTCTTCAGTAGGGGCCACCACATTATTCTGCGATGACAAAAGCGGAGTAGCGATGACCAAAAACCCAGTTCATCACTCCCGAACTAAACACATTGAGATACACCATCATTTCATACGAGATGAGGTGGAAAAGGGGGAAATAAATGTGGAGTATATACCAACAAAATTGCAGCAAGCTGATATGCTCACAAAGGTTCTTTCTGGACCTAAATTGGTGACTGCAATGTCCCAAGTGGGAATCATGGATTGTAAAGGCTAAGGGGGAGAATGTTGAAATATTAGCCTTCTACAATAAGACAGGTGTCGAGGTTCAAGAGGTTACACGCAACAGGTCAAACCGCGTACAGGGGAAAGCAACAAATAGAAGAAAAGGGAGCGCGCCCGCCGATTGGGGAAGCGGTGGATGGAAGGGAAATCGATTGAAAGAAGATAAACAGATCGGAGACGGACGGAGAAGAGCCCTCAAAGGGAACGTTTGTGTGGTAGCACCGATTTGAAGAAAGGAGCAGATCCGGGGAAGAGAACAGAGCGGCGTTTTCCTCGACGTCGCTTGGGCTCTACCAGCGGTGTGGGCTAATTGCAACAAATGGTATCAGAGCCACTCAAGATATGGCCACCGACATGCAATAACATATCCGGAACAAGACAGCAGGTTTTGAAGGAGAGATTGATTCCAACTTTGAAGGCTAAAGTGATGCAAAGCCAAGGTAGAGACAAGTTATGGGATTTGGTTGATCCAACCAAAGGAAAGGCAACACCTCAAGATGAAGGTCAAAGCAGAGACATCCGGATCCGGATCGAGACTAAGGAAGAAGACTTTGGAAGATGAACGAAGGAAGAAATTGCCAAAACAATAATTATGGCAAAAATTGGCGATTATATTGTGCTTGAAATTTAGCACAAGCGTGCAAAGGAGATTTGGGTGTATCTTATGGAAAGATATGAATCAAAAACGTCATCACAGATTGATGTCTTGGAGATGAAGTTGCGAAATCTGCAGTACAAGAAAGGTGACGCTTTGAAGGTTTTGATACGCAATCTTAGGCTGCTGATACATGATCTGGAAGGCGCGGGAATGCATTATAACGAACAGCAAAAGGTATTAGCTTTAACTAGAGCCTTTCAGATTTCATTTAAGGATCTCGCCATGTTGGTTAGAAGAACAACATCCACTCTGGATGAGGCAGTAGAAGCAGTCAGAACGGAGCTTGAGCAAGATGTGTTGGTGAAAGCAACTCCTCCGGAGGAAGGAGAAAAGGAAGAGCATCCTGTAACCTTGTACACAGGATGGAGGGGTCGAGGTCGTGGAAGAGGTAGAGGAAGGGGGAGAGAGCATATACAGTGCTATGGATGTGAAGAGTTTGGGCATATCAAGGCAGAATGTCCAAATCGCGAGAAGTGGAGCCGTGGACGTGGTTCAACCAGCCGAGGAAGGGGGCGCGCGGTGATAGCAACCATCGGAGAGACGTCAAGCAAAGAAGTGCCAACGGTAGGAGTTCTCACAGAAGAAAAAGTAAGTGAACGTGATTTTCCTTTTGAGCTTATGCAGTCTATATCCAAAGTCAATATTGAAAAAGAATCTTCAGATAGATCTAACACGTTAACTGTAGATTCTGGAGCTGAAGTCTCCATAGTGAGCTCACCAGGCATATTGAAATGCATTGAGCCAAGTGTGGATTTCAAAGCCAAGGCTGGATGGGTAATGGAACGTCTGAAGGTGCATGGCAAAGGGATTTGGATCATAGTTAATGGAAAAGAATGTTTTGAGTTTGCGAATACATTATACGCCCCAGGGATGCTTTTTAATTTGATTTCAGTTGCGAATTTGGTGGATAATGGGTATGATTTATTTTTTCATAAATATGGATGCAAGTTTATTAAGGAAGGTATTAAACTATTTGAAGCTCAAAGAAGAGGGAATTTGTTTGAAATAGACGTTAAGGCAATCAAAGATACTATCAATGAAGTATCTCCCTTGATAGCATAAATCTTTGGCATTTAAGGTTGGGTCATGTAAATTACAATAGTATTAAGATTGCTAAAAGGGATAATCTTTTGGATGAGTTGCATTTTGAAAATGATGAGATTGATGATGTCTGTGAAGCATGCATGTTGGGCAAACAGCATAGATTGGCATTTAGAAATAAAGGAAGGAGAGCGCATGGTTTGCTTGGATTAGTGCATTGAGGACGTTTGTGGGCCTATGCAGTTGAAAGTCGTGGCGCTAAGTCTTATTTCGCCACGTTTATAGATGATTTTAGTAGGCGCACAAAGTGTTACTTTTTGAAAACCAAGGACCAAGTATTTGATGCCTTTAGGTTGTATGTTGCCGAAGTAGAAAGGGAGACATCATTGCAAGTTAAGTGTTTAGATATGCTTATAACTGGATGACAACCTCAGCAAGGAGGATTGATGCTACATCTCCTCAACAGCACCACATTATTGGGGAGGATAAGGCCTCATACAGTTGCAATGTTGGCAAGCACTAAGTTGTTCAATACTAGACAGACAGACAGACGGACCGACGAACACCATTCTAAAGGATAGACTGGCACAGTAATTGATAATGGCATTGCATAGAGCATCAGGCGAATGCCCAAAAATGGCAGCATTGCTAACGAATGCTCTAATCTATCATTCATAGACTGTCCTTCAAAGCCAAAAGTTCATTCAATAAATATTGATAAACAACATCCTAAAGCTTAAGAAGGCAGATTGTGCGATCTTCCAAGGTTTGAGGATAAATTGTAGCTCAGACATGTGCAGAGGCCACGCAGAGGAGACAACCTTTGCAATCTATAGCCGTCCATGAGTAGGAGACTAATCCTAGCAAATTAAAATGATTTGCAAGATAATCTTGTGTCTGGTGTCATGTGTGTATCTCATAGACCCCCATTCCAAAAACTTCACTTGCCAATTCTAACATTTGCCAATTTCCTCTAAATCCATCTAGCTTCCTTTCGATAAAAAATCTAGGGAAATTTACCAAATTACCATTAAAGTTTGCCAAAATTATCAAAATGCCACTAAACCCAATGGTATTTTGGAAAAATTTGCAATAACGTTTTTCCAATGATTTGAATGCAAACGTACCCTTCAGAAAAATTGTAGATTAAGCTGAGATCTTTCCAACAGGCATAAGATCATTCAATTATAAGACCACAATCTCAAGTTATGAGATTTTTCATTTCTCAAATTCTAAAGAACTCAAGAGCTTATAACTTGAAATTTTCATCAAGAATCAAGGCGATCTTATGCTTGTTGGAAAGATCTCGAGTTTAATCTACAATTGCCCCAAGGGGCACATTTGCATCCAAATCATTAAAACGTTATTGCCAATTTTCTTTAAAAATACCACTGGATTTAGTGGCATTTTGGTAATTTTGGCAAACTTTTTGGAATCTATTCTATTCTATTCTATTCTTAATTACATGTGCTCATATTTACTCTCAAACAAGGTGGAGTCAAGGAACATTTAGAAGTGGACACAAGACGAATACAAAAGTAAGGAATTGCGAGGCAACGACAATGAGTTAAAAGAACATCATGAGATGAGTTTCTTTGTTTCCCAACCGTCAAATTAATGAAAACGAAAGAATAGAATAGAATAGAATATGATTTTATCGCCCACCTGAGACCAACCGCCTATGAGTACAAAGAGAGAGCAACAGCGATTATTACTATCGGGATTAAAAACCCTGAAGGGTTTTGGGAAAACCTTAGTAGTAATGGGGGATTCGACATACCGCCATTATATACATAATCACAAGTACAGTGAGGTTAATGTCGGACGGGGGCATAACCGAAGTCCGCGTATCCATTACCTCTCCAGGAGGTAATGATCCCAACAAGCCTACTGAGGGCCGAAAGGTGGCTCATGCGAGGGGGCCGATGGGGCACAACTAACCGAGCATCACAGGCCGGATATGCTCGCCAGTTGAGGCGCCGGAGGGCGTGACTTTCATCCTCAATGGCCACTGTTGGCCAAACCTTGTAGCTCGAATCCATCTTCTTCTCAATGGAGGTGGTGGAATGCACAATGTCTTGAATGGAAGCAATCACCCAGCTTTTGGGTAGGTAGGTGGGGTGGTGTGGTAGTGGTGTGGGCCCCTCGTGAGCATGGGATTAACCATGTCGATAATTTGCCACCTTGACATGTGCCGGGGCCTTTGCATCCCAAAGCTTGGCCATGGCTTAAGCATCAAAGCACTGCTTGAAGGCACGTTGCTCCATGTATTCATAACATTTTACAAGGAGAAGAGAGTTCAAGCGTCAACGCATATGGACAAACTACCCAATCGTAATCTTGGATCCGGCCCAACCAATGGTTTTCTTCGGTCCCTTTAGAATCCCATTAGATAAGCCGAATTTACATCAGCAGGTAACCTTGCCCTTATTTTAGCTCTTTACTAGCTATTTTATTTACTTCTCCTTGTTCTTTATTGACGCTAGCGGCAAGGAAGAAGACAAACCAAACCCTCAGGTTGTGCGGGGAAAAGGCATTTTCGGTAACATCAATGGATGTTAATCTTAAAAAGGACGAAGAAATATTTATTTCTTTCGATCTTGAATGATGCATAAGTTTATGCTCATCAAGATCCTTTTATGTAATTCTATTCCCCAAGCAAACTTAAGGAGCAAAGTCCTCGTGTTTTATTGTTTTGATAAAGGTGAATGAATAATAAGAAGTGAGCGTTTCCGACAATTCAAATCTCGCGATGCATTTCTTTTCTCTTTTTTTCCGAAATTATGCTCTCCGCGTAATTATTTTTGCTTCCTGAAAAGTTTCTAGTTCCATTAATAATCGTCAAATTTTTATGTTAGGGAAAAGCTTTCTAAAAAGCATTTCATGCTGTAAAGGTTTTCTTTGCGGGCATTGCTTTGATAAAATTTTGAATGGAAAGAGATTGGATGGGTCATCTTTGCATTGATAGTTTTTTTTGGAATGCCTTTCATGAACACAACATTAGAAATTGTTTCTTCCATAAACGTTCTGAGAGTAACCTGCCTTATCGAGACTTGTTGCTTGCACCTTATTTGTTGTTAATAGCTATCCAACTCTAGTTTATGGCGTTTAAAAGAAACGCCGGTTCTCATAGTCTTTCATTTACCAGGTATTTGCAAAATCAATTATTTTGTGTTAAATAGTGTAAGTATATATTTCGAGCTCAAATCGATACATGAATGAAGATGGTCGAAAACAAGGGGTCCTCTTCTCTCTTGACCCATTAAATCGCGCAAATTTATTGCATATTCATATCCATCAAATTTATTTTGCATTGCAACTTTCCCAGTTCCAGCAATTGCAGCTTCCAATAGAATCTGGCAGATAAGAGTTGCAATGGAGTCCCTCATGCTGGAAACTGAGCAGAAGCAAGGTGCCCTTAGCAAAGGTAAACATGTGGTAAGACCATTCTCTTTGATTATCAGAGAAGACATGTTTTCTTGAGTTTGTAGTAATTGATGTTGAAATATTAGCCTTCTACAATAAGACAGGTGTCGAGGTTCAAGAGGTTACACGCAGCAGGTCAAACCGCGTCAGGCGAAAGCAACAAATAGAAGAAAAGGGAGCGGCGCCGATTGGGAAAACGGTGGAAGGGAAATCGATTGTGAAAGAAGATAAACAGAGAGGGATCGGAGAAGAGCCTGAAGGGAACGTTTGTGTGGAAGAACCGATTTGAAGAAAGGAGCACATCCGGGAAGAAGAGAACAGAGAGCAGACTGTTTTCTGGACAGGTCGCTTGGGCTCTCGGCTGCAGTGTGGGCTAATTGCAACAATTGACCTGTGCTTGGCGAAAGCTTAACCACTTTCCCAGCCAAGTCCTGCTAAATATGAAGCCATTAATCTTAGTGTTTCATGTTTCAGAAGCTGCTCTTCAAGACTCTCTATTTCTTGCATTTTCTATCTGTACCATGTTGCATTGGTTTTCCGTGAACCAGAATTTGCATCTCTGCCTATGAATGTGGTTCTAAAAGCAACAGTCTGTTATCGCCATTCACCTAAGCTCATCACTTACATGAATAATGTTCTCACGAAATTACAGATGCACAGCCTTAAATGCTGTAACTATTTATATGGTATTAGGGTTGTTTAGTTGAGTATGTTATTGTACAAGCTGAGAAACTGCATTTCAAGTTTTGAGATGATATATAACGCTGCAACATAGGTGCATTACAACTCATCAGCATAACAGTTTTCTATTGCTTCTAACAAAGTGCCTCTCTGCACTAAATGAGCTCTTACAGGCTGCCATAGCTTTTTGCAATGAAAGCAACCTATACATGTAACGTTTCATGTTACCAAACCCTTTCCTTGGCTCCAATAAAATGTTGGCTCTCATATTGTCGTTTAAATTTTGGACGGTACTTTTATTGGTTGGATATCCGATGCAAGACTTCCTGCATGCACTAAGCTGGCAGCGTGCACTAAGCTGGCTGCCTGTGCATAATATTCCAAAAATGCCTGTATGTCATCTAAAACACCACTTTCCGCCTTAAGCAAAAATTGCATAGGTTTAAAAATGGAAAATGGCTTCTTGCTTTGTTTGAGTTCTTTGATTTGGTAGATCTGCTCTACATGGTTTATAATCTAGTTCATTGCTGTAACTTTGGGCTGATAAAAAACTATGTGATTCACTTGTGGGATCCAATTTCTTGGAATACTGCAAGAAAACATTGATGCATTGCATAGCAAATTTTTAATGGCTTATCCTCCTCCATGTCACTTATTAACTAAGGCCAAAGTCCATCTATGCTTCTGCAACCGCCAGAGGAGTTCGGGATCAACATTGCTAGGCATGTCAACAGTTGTATCCATTGGTGCATTCTGATAGTATCTTGGCAGATGCACAGCTAAAGGTAAGGAGCTTGATATCTGGTGTTTGGAAGCAGCTTAATAATGCAGCATTTGCACTAGCAAATGAAACCTGGACGTGCCAAAGTGACGATTGATGTTTTCAGAAACTGCCTAAGCTATAAGTTATATTTCTTCATGGAATACTATGATCATAAACGTAGCAAATCTGAAGGTGCCATGTAGCCAAGGTTATTAAATTAAGTATGTCCAAGGAGTGGGGCATCTGATTACGTCAAGTGCTAAGGGAATAATTCGTGGTGGGGATTTACTAGAAACAAAAAGCTTATTGAATGGCTAATACACGGCCATCAAAATGAAACCATAGATTCTGCTCAATATACTTGGCTACCAAGTGCAAAAGCTGAATAAGTAATATGGCAGAAGTATGGCAGGCATCTGCGTTCATTTTCTTTTTCGTTTTCCTCAGGGCTGCAGCACAACATGGTCGGCACTTACAAGGATAAGCTCTCCTCTAAATTTAACTGAGATGTCTCGTTTCGTAATTTCCATGCATAATTTGCAGGTTTTATAAGCATAGACTGCGGTGCCGCACATGGCTTCAAATCTGCGAGCAATATTTCTTGGGTCTCTGACCATGGTTATGTTTGGTCTGGATTGAATGCTGAAATTAAAGGAAACGATTTGGGTACCCTGCAGACTTTGAGATACTTTGAAAATAGCACGAGCAGCGGTAATTGCTATTACCTGCCCGTCATTCCCAAATGAAGGTACCTTCTGAGGGCTTCTTACTACTATGGCAATTACGATGCCAAATCTCTTTGGCCGACCTTCACTGCTTATGTCGATCAAAATGAATGGAATGCAATCCATGGCCAGCAGGATTATTACTATGTATATGAATCCATTTGGACTGCTCAGAACAGAAATTTAAGCTTCTGTTTAAGGAGTTCAGATGGTAAAAACGTGCCATTCATTTCGGCACTCGAATCCAGGCTACTTCCTCTTGGCTCGTATTCCTTTTTCGAGCTTGGAAATGAACCATTCTTTAGAATTTCTGGTTGGAATTTAGGGGCAGAATCTTTGTTGAGGTATTCCGGTTTGGGATTAAATTTCATTGTACAAATTATTTATATCATTGGTTTTGAAATAATTCAATTGGGTGCAGGTATCCCTACGACCCCTATGATAGATTTTGGCATGGTGTTAATTCTCCACGGATGATTCATACAAGTAAGAATATCCCATCGGCTACTCTAGCAGATAACCCCCCAAAAGAGGTACTCCTAACTGCGCAAGAAGGGCCAATTAACATGTCAGCAATAGATTATAGTTGGGACATTGTCTCTTCCACATCACAGGTGTATCTCAACCTCTACTTCTGGGATTTTAGAGAAAGAACAGCTAATGCTTCTTGTGAATTCCTAATATCATTTAAACTAGACGACTTAATAGTCAATGAGGCTATTTTCCCACTTGATTATGAACCTTTGTTCTATACTACCCTTCTTTACAACTTGCCAAGTAACTTCACACTGGGTATTGTTCTTTCTCCTCTAGCCAATTCCACGTTACCACCCCTTATCAATGCACTTGAAATTTATGAAGTGGGGTATCACATCAAAGAGCTATCACCGTCGTTGTCACCATCACCATCACCATCACCATCACCATCACCATCACCATCACCATCCATGTCCACTCTTCCTTCACCCTCACCCTTTAAAGCTTTTCCACCTTCATCACCTAGCAAATCTATTGCCATGCACAATCTTTTGAACTTCAATGGCAATCTTTCTTTTATTTTACTAATTTTGTATCTGCAATTGATGTATAATCTGCTCATTTTTTACTAGCAAAACTGTGGCAAGAAAATTTCAGCATTTGCTTTATGATTTGAAGCTAGGTCCTTCCATGTAATGACATAAGAGTGTCTGTAATTGGTGGAAAATCTGACTTTAGTTCAAATGTACACACATGCTCCTCATGCAATTCAATTAGTCTCAATGCTAACTCTTTTATTGAGTATAACCCCTCTACTTTATTAGAACAAAGGTAACAAGAATCCATCATGAATGAAGTTATGGGTTCGAGAATCATATGTGTAATATTTGTTGCTTATCTTGAACATTAGGCTTTGGTATTTATGGTGACACTAAGACATAATCTTTGGTGTTCAAATATTTATAGCTATCTTAAGGACATGCATAAGGTTATAGTATGATTCTTTAGAATATTATGTCTAAGATGCTGAGACGTTCCCCTAGAATATACGATATAAATACATATATTCTATGGCCATGTCACCATATAACTCTACATTAGTAGACTTGTATTAGATTATTCAAACTCAATCACTAGATTCACTAGTTCTTCAACTCAAATTCACTTCTTCAAGAAGTATTATCACTTATTATTAGTGCAAGTAATAAGCATGCATTATAACTATTGAATTTTAATCATAAGTTACTGTAGCTTTAAGCATTGACTTAAATACTGTAGCAATTTTGACCATTATTGTATATCGAAAATTCGACCTCTAATATTTCAATTAGGCTTGTGAATGATTCCTACTGGGTCTGCTTTCGTCGATGTCAATTTAATCAACTGTTGTGTAATCTATCTATTATGGTTTCATTGATGAAGCAATCGGTTTCAGCCGAGTTCCATAGTTCCTTTTTCGAATCGAGGTTTCCAATTTTAAGGCTTAACCTCCTCATATAATATATTATCACATTAGATTTAGTGAACTATTGAACCATACTTCACTTAAATGTTTCTATAATGTTTTCACCTTCAAATATAACATCTAGATCATTCACCTATAAAACCTAAGCATTTCGAGACTGTGACTATTTGTATCTAGATCGAATAGTTTGTAGCCATATGGTGTGTGCTCTGAGCAACCTGAATTGACTATAATCATCAGAATCAATCTAAACATTTTACTGTCAACAATCCCATCGATCCGAGCCATCGGATCGCCATTCTGGGAAGGGACGAGCGCCTATATTAGGCCATTTTCATTTTGGCTCGGTTATCGGCGTCTTCTCACAGCAGCTCTTCTTCTCCTCTCGTGGCTTCCTCCTTTCCATTGCTTCCCTCCCTAGCTTTTCACCGCATTTACAACTGATTCCCTTTAGCAATCTGCACCCTCTTCATCCTATTCATCCTTAGCCTGTTATGCTTCTTCCTTGCCATCACCACCGTCTTTTTGCAGTTCGGCTCCATTTATTTTCTTGAGGAATGCGCTTGTTTTGTGGCTAGGTGAGTTTTTAGTCTTAGAGGATTCTTGCTCCTTTTGGCTTGGGCCTTTTTCTTTGCATGCATGGATCTTGATGGCATTGCAGCAACCTCTTCCACGCATTTCATTCTTCCGGCAGTTCACCTTCACATGGGAACTCTCTTGATTCATTCGATTTCGTTTTGCACGCTTTTTGGGGTTTTTGTTGCTAACCGATTTTGCGGCAGTTCTATTCGACTTCGAGGTGGAGCATGGGCTTTGAGGAGTTGTTGGGGGCATCCATTTTTGCCCGTGGATCTATGTTTCGGCCCTCGTTGAGGGCTTTGTCTTTATGCGTGGTTTTGGCCCCGCAAGATCCTCGGGCTTTTCCAGTTCTTTTTTCTCATCATCCTCCCAATCTCGGCAAGTTTTCTTTCTGATTTGTTGCTTACCACAACCGTGCTTTCAATGTCTCCCGTGTTTCGCTCTTTGCCACAAAGCCCGGCGGCATCGGATCTGTTTTTGCATCCGATTACACGGTAAATCGGTGCAGCGGGTATTTTCCCTTTTTCACTTTGCCAACTGCGGCCCGGTCGGGGATGCATGTCATGGCTCTTCATCAACATTAGGTAGTTCTTGATCCGGGGTCCTTTTTCTCCACCAAATTTCCTCTCTTTTTGAAATCCTTTCATGCCTTTTTAGCACAATGACACCTATAATCTTCGGATCCGGTCTTTGATTCAGTCCGCTTCGGAACCATGAACATAGGTTGCTTTTCGATCTGCATCACCGTAGGCATCGTCATCCGTTTCTAGAATCTTCTTAAAGTAGCTCCATTGCTTTTCTCCTTTTAGTTTCGGATTAGCCAACTAGCGTGATGTCGATTTTCCTCGGCATTCACATTGGTTATTTGCCTCTCAGAGCCCTACATAGATCGCTTTTGGCTTTTCCATTCCATGTTGAAATGCCGTTGTTTCACCGCATGTAATTTTTCTTATTCGAAGTTTTTAAGGGTTCTTTTGCTATCTTTTCATTTTATTTTCATCATAGTTATTCATGGGTAAATCGTTCTAATCAGATTATGTTTAACGCCTTTGCAATGTCACTTATCTTTCATGTTCTAGATTCAATGCAATGTACGTGCTTGGTTTCTGCCTTAGGTTCAATTAGTCACAAGCAGATCAAGTTAGCACATGCAGCCGGAGATGGCGATGGCAGAGCACACCTATGGCAGTTCTTCTTTTCCCTTCCCTTTCTGATGGCTTTTCTTCCCTTGTAGGAGGCTGCAGCGCACGGCGATGGCACGCATATGGTTTGCTCTTACCTTTTTTCTCCTGTGGATTTGGCAGCAAATAGGCAGCAACAAACATGCGGCTCAGCTTTTGTATAATTTCCCTAGGAACGCCATCGATCCTAGGGATTTGTAATATTTGTTGCTTATCTTGAACATTAGGCTTTGGTATTTATGGTGACACTAAGGCATAATCTTTGGTTTTCACATATTTATAGCTATCTTAAGGACATGCATAAGGATTGTAGTATGATTCTTTAGAATATTATGTCTAAGATGCTTGACAAAGTATATGAAGTGAAACATATTTGAAATTTCAGCATTATGTTTTGTTGTTGAAGTTTTTAAAATTTTAAATTTACCAATTTTTTGATCTATCTCTGTGTTTTAGTATTCTTATTCAAGTTCATTGTTGTCATTATTGTTTGATTCCTGTCGAATTTTAAGTTTTGCAATAGCTTTCAAATGCTTGTATCCTTTGAACATTATGAATTTATGTTTTTAGGATTGAAACATGTAGATTGGGTCCTATACTCTTATGTGTATCTGCATAGAGTTGTCCAACGAAAGATCTACATAAATTTCATAAATGCAAGCATCTCAAGGAGATAGCCCTCAAAATCTTTAATCTGGTGAGAGCTTATTTTCCAGAGGTTTTCTAGTTTTCATAGCTGCAGATGCATAAATTAGTAGATCCAATGGTTGCAAAGAAATTTAGCTGATGTGGCAGAAGTCGCGGATAGGCTAGAAATTAAGGAATTGTTGTATCTCAGAAAAGACAAGCCTGCTAAAAATATATTTTAATCTTTTGTGACAAATTTTGATTTTGTTTCGCCTCTGTTGAAAATACTAATTTTGATATTTTCTTATAAGCTAATACCCGTAATAATTTAATACAATCTAACATCATCTCCCCTTCTCCCATTAGGTCCTTGATTCCCTATCAAATTTAGCATGATATTATATGATTCTTGTAGATATATCTACAACTATATGACAACACCCACTATAGAAATGTATGTTGACACCCATTACCTGCATATATAGAAATCTCAATGAAGAAGAAGAGCATTTTGGGACATCCATGTGAGATGCACATATGAGACCAATGTGCTTGGATCACTGCTATTGAGAAGAGCAAAAACTCCATTTATGGTAAGATGTGTAGTCAAATATTGATTACAAACATTTGCCATCAATGTGCAAATTATAGCAACATCATTCTTTAATAAGATTGGAAGGTACCACAATTCATGAAGTTTGGAATGACATCTTTTATTTTTCTGGCACAACTAACTAAAGGGATATAAAACTAGAATGAAGGAAAGATGATTTACAACGAAGCCCTTCTATAATACCAAGATAAAAAAGGAAGCATAGCAACATGAGAAAAGTACTGGATGCATATTGCATGGCTGCAGATGGTGAAACTACAGAATCTCGTGTGTGGGGAGGTGATATTGGGGGGAGGCTAAGCAAGGGTGAAGATGGTGAAGATGGGGTTGGGAGTGGAGGAGATTGAGGCTGCTCGGTTTGCAAACCAACTGCATAAACTTCGATACCATTGAAGATAGGTGGAAGTGTGGAGTTGGCCAAGGGAGTAAAGGTTATACCAAAAGTGAACTTGCTTGGGAGTTGTGAAAGATACAAGCTATAGCCACTGGGCTGTGTGGGATCAAGGGTTATAGTATCATTTAGTTTAGGACGGACCTTGCCATCAATGGTGATAGTTTGTTGGAACACGCAAGATGCATTTGCCACTCAGAAATGGGGGATTCTAAAACCCAACTATAATTCGAAGGGGTCAAGGTAATAGGCCCTTCAACTGCACTCATGAAAATTAGTGGAGGGGGTTCATCATAAAAACCTGTGGTCGAAACAGTTTTTGATGTGTTAATCATCCAGGAAGATGGTTGCACATACCAAGCTCTATCATATACATCATCGGGGTATCTATAAAAATGACAACAACCTTATGTCAAATAAGTTTGAATGTAGAATTGAATTAAATTGAATTGAATTAGGCCACAATGTGCTAAAAGATGTACCTCAAAGTCTTTGTTTGTGGACCAAAGTTTCTACGAATAAGTTTGTAGAATGGGGTGTTTCCAAGCTCAAACTGAGAATAAGAGCCACTTGGAAGGAGCCTGGATTCGAGTGAAGAAATGAAGGGTACATTCTGAGCATCAGCACTCGACAAACAAACAGTTATTTTGTTGGTTTTACTTTTCCAAATGGCCTCATATGGATAGTAGTATCCTTGTTTCTCAGAAGATAAATCTCCAGAGGGTTGGGCCCAGAGATATCCATGAGTTGGAAGAGGGCCAAATGGATTTGCCATCATAGTTGCTATAGTAGTAGGAAGCTCTTATAGAAGATATCTTCTGTTGCTCAGGGCCGGCAAATAGTAACAATTGCTGCTGCTTGTGGTGTTGCTTGTGGTGTTGGAAAAATACCTCACTGTCTGCAGAGTTGTGGCTATGTTATTGTCGTTTATGCTGCCGATTTTGCCAGAATTCACAAAACCGGCATCAGTAACCCATGAAATATTAGCCACAGAAATGAAATTCTCAGACCCACCGCAGTCAATGCTTGTAAATCCTGCAATAACACCCAAAAGCTTTCAGATAGATTCGTTCGGATGCAAAAAGGAGTGAGGTATTCAAACCTACCAGGTTGTGCTGCAGCGGTGAGAAAGAAGAACACACACAGCAGCAGGCAGACGAGCTGCATTTTGAAATGCCATCTTTAAGGCATCTTTTAGTTATACACTCTAGAGTTTCAGTTGTGCGTGCAGAGAGTGTTTCATGATCGAACGTGCTTGCTTAGGAGAGAGAATATTTTAGCCACTAGAAAACACAAATCTAAGGGTCAAGAAAACACATCATTAATGGTGCCAAGTGTTGCTGGGGATAAGTTGGGTACATGTAGATGATCATAGAGAAGAAAAGAGCCAGACATAAACTAACTTTGTAATCTTCACTTGGAATGTATTATAAACTTCAGAGCTTCTTCGTTCGAATATGGAAATTCATGAGCAAAGTTGGAGACTAAACACTAGTACCAGTCGATATAGAATATCATACTTTCACCTTTCTAACATAAAGAACTCTCCTTTTTTCTCTCTATATTTCTTTTGGAAATAGGGTAAGGTTCCTTCGATGCGTTAAAAGACATAGGTGTCTTTTTTATTTAGGGGGATAGGTCCCCGCTTTTTTCTTATTACATCTAGATCTTAGATATATATTAAGCTAGCCCGATGTCATCACCAAAGATTTCTTTAAGTATTGTTACAACTTACCCCCTATTAGACTTTTCTGCTTTTAAAGGAAGGAAGGAAGGAAGGAAGT
Organism: Isoetes taiwanensis; assembly: GCA_021234155.1. Classification (NCBI taxonomy): domain Eukaryota; kingdom Viridiplantae; phylum Streptophyta; class Lycopodiopsida; order Isoetales; family Isoetaceae; genus Isoetes; species Isoetes taiwanensis. The sequence continues at coordinate 7,330,114 of JAJEKV010000037.1, forward strand.
ATATTTTAACGTCCACGGAGACCAACTGGCCTATGAGACGGTTTTACAATATAGTGGAAAGTTTCCAAACACAAAATAAAACCACAGAAACCCTGCACAATGTGTCTCTACCACTGGGATGAAAAAACCCCCCATGTGGGAGGAAAAACCCTTGTAGTAGGCGTTGAGAGGCCCTATTTGGGTGCTCAAATTCCCTGTGCTGTGAGGGACTCCCTGACTGTGGAGACTTACAGAATGTAGGACGCAAGACATGCCACCATTGGCGAAGCCAGCAGTTGGTGAATTGCTATCTCAGAGCTTCTGAGATCGGCATGAGCTGCTCGGATGTGTGCATATGCTGGGCATTCTTGTAGAGCATGGTGTTCATCTTCTACTATCTGCATGTGACAACACTGGCATAATCTCTCATGCCGGGGGATTCCCTACCCTCCATCCGTACCCCAAAGTGTCTTTTTTATTTAGGGGATATTCCATACAAACTTTAGTTCTGGGCCGTAGGGTTGACAGGTCCAAAGGCCGAGGGGTTCCTTTTGTATTTTTATATGCTTTCCAATATGGTTTTGCTATTATTTAGTGGTGTATTAAATTCAATGTACTTATACATATATCTAAATGCGCATATGTTCAAGTTGATTTTTGTGCCAGTTCCCAGTGGTTACACCTATGAATTTTGAATATACCTCAAACCGAAGCATGCAAGGCAACATCATTTCATGTTGTTTGTGAGCTCAAGTTCCTTTTGATAAGGGGCTTGTCACTAGAAGATCCACAACATTTCTTACCATGAAAATAGACACAACAAAAATACAATACCCTTCCTTTGATGGTGTCAACTAGACGTTGAGAATCTAAGCAGGAACAAATTTCCAAAATGATTTCCAAAGATCCTTCTGGATAATGCTTCCAAGTACCATATAATAACCTTTAGCAGATCCAGCGGGAATGGTATATCGTACCAATATGTAGCAAAATAATAGGGGGTTTTAGGGGGATTTGATATGGATGTAAAAATAACAAATCCTGAAACCATAGACCATATATCCCTAAAACAATTGAATGGGTTCGTTATAAAAAAAAAACATAGATTCAAGATAAAAAAATAATCACATTAGCTCACTGGATACATTGGTTAAAATAGTCTTATTAAGACATTGACTTATTTTGGCAGAGGTTCGAGCCCCCGTATTTCATATTCTAAAATCTTAGGCAAAGCCATATAGAGGTTCGATATTCCCTCAAAACCTTAGGCGAAATCGTATTTCATATTTCAAAATCATAGGCGCATCTCATCATAAATGACTATAACTTAAACGAGAGGTGCCTAGAGGTCCCAAATACACGACCGGGCCGTAAGATCTAATGGTAATTCGACGACGCTATAGTAGTCCGCAGTAAATGAAACCGCCAAAACGTGATAAGAACCTTAATAGAGGTAATTTGAGATCTCATTTTGTCCCATTAAGGATGCTTAAAGCCACTGCCTTTAAACCTGGCCCAATAAGAGAAGAGCTCCGGAAGGTATTTTATCTCCCAAAGATATGTGGCAACAAAGAATTAACAATGCAGCTCTAACTAACTTTTTGTAAAGGTCATTTTTCTACTATAACTTTGATCAAACCCCGACTTAACACTATTTGTGGTAATGGATTGCCTCCTCAAGATCTTTCTAATGATAACCCATCAAGAGTATCTTTGGGATGTAAATATATAAGAAAAAGAGCAAAACCATATTTTTTAAGGTTACATATGGTTTGCATTGAAATACATCATAACCATATATCACTTGAAAGATCTTTTTTATTCCGCGATCTAATGCAAACAAACGCCGCGAGCATTTCTATGAGTAGATCAAAAGTTATAAAAGGAAAAACGACAGCAAATAAATGAAGTTGTTAATGCCGCATTAATTGCATTGATGGTAGTACTCATTCTATTGAGGATTCTTATGGGACAAAAGGAGATCCCAAATTACCTCTAATGATACCAGGGACAGATGCCTTCGATTAGACATGGATCCGCTTCTCGCTTCAAGACATGATGAAACCAAACATAGTGCCGCTTATTTGAAGTTCGTAAACGTGATCCCGTGGAAAGGTTGCTTCAAAGCCCTGTATCGTGACTGCCCATTCTCGACAGGACGCCTTCCAGTGTTCATGATCGCGGATATTTGAAGTACGCATCCAAGCATTGGAGGAGGAGCAAATTTAGCAAGCAAAGACGGGCGCGTGTCCGCCATTAGGAGGTAATTTGAGATCTCATTTTGTCCCATTATGGATGCTTGCGCCACATCAGCCTTTTAAACTGGCCCAATAAGAGAAGAGCTCCGTTGGTATTTTTATTCCGTTATTATGTGGCGTTATAATTAATGCAGCTTCTAACTTAACTTTTGGTAAAGCGGTCAGTCTTTCTACTATAACTTTTTGATCAAAACTCCGACTAACACTATTTTGTAAGTAATAGATTCGCTCTCAAGATCTTCTAATGACAACCCATTGTTATATCTTTTGGGATGTAAATATATAAGAAAAGAGCAAAAACTATATTTTTAAGGTTAACACATATGGTTTGTATTGAAATACATCATAACCATATATCACTTGAAGATCTTTTCATTCCTCGTGATCTAATGCAACAAATGCCGCTAAAAGATTTTCATGAGTAGATCAAAAGTTATAGGGAAAAACGACACAGCAATGAAGTTGTTACGCCGCGACACTGCGCTTTGATGTAGAGTACTCATTCTATTGAGGATTCTATGGGGACAAAAGGAGATCTCAAATGGTTTCGCGATGGAGACCGCTAGGTCGCGCTTTTTTCCGCGGCGGCTAAGAGGCGCCGCGCGACATCGCCATGTCCTCACCGCTGTCAATGGTTCGTTCTAACAGTATATTTACTGAATCCCAAGCAACATCTCAGATAACCACTTCCGTGACGCTTTTGCCGAGAAACATCTTCCTTTTCAATCAGAAATGCGAGATGATGTTTTGTCCGGTGATTTCCCCATCATCTCCTCGTGAGCAACATGAAGTCAATAGAGGCTTATTACGTACCGGGATGATTTAGGTTCTAAGCAGCCGCTTGAACTCGCCACAAAAAAGAGGCAAATGCCCAGTTTGATGGTTTGCTAATCGAAGTTCTTCCCAGAGTATTGGGAATGGTCGGAGCCGATGTGTATGATGCTTTCTCATGATTCGACCTGGCCCACCGCTTTGATAGAATTCTAAACACAAAAGCATCTCACTCATCCCCAAGGTCAAGGATCCCTGACTATTTCCCTGTGATCATACCATCATCTTATTGTCCTCCGTGATATAAGATCTTCGCCAAAGCTTTCAGAGAGCGTAAAGGACATCTTGGCGTAATCCATCTCAACAAATCAGCCAAGTTTTCTTCCAAAACTGCGCATTTTGAACAATGTCACTGCCATTTAGGAATTTATTGGGCACGTAAGCAATGTATATCTTAAGCTTGATTTGCAAAGGCTTGCGATGTTGTCACCGGGAATTCATGCTACCATGTTTACAAGACTGGATTTGGGGATCAATTCACATCGATATTATGAAGCTGCATATTTCCGCCGAGCGATCATATATTCCATGGTGAGCCATCGATGCCTTTCACCTCTGGCCGTGGTATTCGGCCAGGATGCCCTTTAGCACCATTACTTTTCACAATTGCTGCGCGGCTTACGTTAGCTTATTTTATCAAGGTAAACAATGAGGGATTCTCCATGGTCTTGCAATGGAGGACTACACACAAGAGGTTTGTAAATCAATATGCATTCCACACGCCTCTTTTAGTCACCAATGCCGTAGAACCTTGTCATGCCAAAATGCTCTTAGATACTTTTTTCATCAAGCCCTGTCCTTGTGGGGTAAGTATGGCATAAATTTTAGGACATTGGATAATCCGGCCCCGCGATGTGTTCACGACATCCATGGAAATTACTTTGGCAGCATGGACAAGCCATCAAGTTGTTGGGGATTCCGCTTGGCATCCGGCGTTACTATATGGGAGGAGATCATTAGGGGTTTGGAGAAGCATTTGTCTCCGTGGTCCACCGCTGTTAAGTCTCTGCGATCGCATTACGCGGCCAAGTCACCCTAGTAGCACCCATGTTTATATGGCATCCTTACTTCTAGCCCTACGATCAAAGTGCGCGCGGAGCTTCATTGCACAGTTCTAACTTTATTTGGGCTGCACTGTAGAAGTGTGTTGTGTTAAGGTGGCTTTGTCAAAGTGCATCCTCCCAAAGTGGGCGCGATGGTCTGGTATGATGGACTTCTTAATGCAGAGCAAAGTGCTTATTTCAAAGTTCATTTGGAGACTTCTAATGGTGAGGATGACTCTCCCGTTCACTCTCTTAGACAAGCTCTTGGTCACCGGTGATTCCCTCTAGCAAGAAGGTCGTCAAACCACCCCTACCTTGGGCTTTATTTCGCATCGCAGAAGCCTTTCCAAGTAAGCCCATTTTATGGGTTTGTTGACAAAGATGGGAGGCCATCGTGACATCTTTTTGGTCTTGCCCCTATCCACACCCTATTGGACTCCATGGTGGTGGGCAATTCTAATCGTGGGGCCTCCGCTGCACTCTCAAAGCATCTCCATTGGCGACGCTCATCCCCTACACAGACGGCGGTTCTGCGTGTGTTGTCTCTCTATTCAAGCATGGTATCAGCGGTCGCCTACCGCTCGGACCTGAATTTCGCTGTGCAAAGTTCTTGCTCTCTCGCTGGGATGGTATCTCTATGGGAGAAAGTTATCGCAGAAAATTTGCCTCTTATAGTGCAAATTGCGTTGCCGAAAAGGGTGCCATGGGGTCATTATGAAAATATTCACAAAGGCAAGCACTTTGTCGATCGCGATATTTGCCTTTGTAAGCAACAGCCCTCCGCTTGCCGCCGATGGACATTTACCTTACAAAGTGTTCCACACAACCCACTTTGTGTCGCAGCATACGGTGATGGCTTTGGGATAGGTTGCTCCACCCTAAAGTCTTCAGATCAGGGTGGTGTTGAGTCCATAGGTGTTCCGCGTTAATGCCTCCTATTATCGCCTATGATCCTCTTCGTGATAGCCCGGCAGATGTGCCTTACTCTGTTTCCTTCTTTGATGTTGAGACTTTTGAGCATTGTTCTTTGATTGTCTCCGAGGTTCAACCAAAGATGGTCCTCGCTACGTGGTTTGTTTATCGCTAGTATTGATCAGACGATCCTCTTGGCATCCTATCCTAATGCATGGCCTTCTGCACAAAGGGCATTCCATCTTGGTTCCCGGCTATTCTATGGTCGATATATGGGAGCCGTCAGAGACAATCTTTTCACATCTTTCGTGTGGTATTAATTCTTCAAGACGCTGTGTTATTACGGTGGCCCGTAAAAGATATTGACAAATTACAGTGTTCCTCCCTTGACTCAAAAATGATGAACGTGATCTGGTTTCAAGATCTTCAAGTTGATTCTTATCATTAGTCTACTATTCCGAGTAAGTAATATTGTGCTCCGTGCCTCATGCTCCTATGGCATCGCTTTTGTGCTTACTTTATACTTTTTTCTCGACAATAAACTTTTTTGGCTGGTCCTTAAAAAAAGTTTCAAAGCCCTTTAACGTCTCCAAACATGTGTTCACATATTTTTCAAATGATAACATGCACTTAGAAAGTAAGGTAATAATGCGTATGGCTTATCTGAAGTTCCCTACTACGCTTGTAGGTTGCATGAAATCACTCTGCAATAGCAAAATTTGTCATCCTATATAAACCATTACATTCAATACTTAAAAAAAAAATCCCCCTAAAAACCTTTGGTTTGGGTGCATATTCACACGGGTGACTTCGCATCGAGTCGTTGGATGGGGCAGGCATATTCGCCCAAAGAGATTCCTCAATTCAGACCGTGAAATGGCTTATCCTCATTTGCGGGGTATGGTTGTACAAGTTTTGGTATACTCAGAGAAACCAGGTTTGCGTAAGATATTATGTTGGTTTGAGGCAATGTACTAAATGGTGTTGATTTCGTGAGCATGTATTATGTACATTTTAGGTACTACAAAAGGGGCTCTCATGCCCTACATCACCCCCGTGTGAATATTCACCCAAACCAGTAAGGTTTTAGGGGATTTTTTTTTGTTTTAAGTATTGAATGTAATGGCTTTTGTTAACCTTAAAATCTGTTCTCTGGCCTGGTAATTTGCGGTATTGATGTTATGTACCTATGTATAGGGAGCTTTGGGGAAGATGTAGACTAAGCTTGTGTTGTGGGATTTAGGTAATTTTGGCCCCTTTGGGACTCAGAGATGTTAAGGATACAAGGAAAAAATCATTTTGCAACAAAGGTAAACACATAGGATTCGATGCTATTTAATCCGCGGTATGCATTGAGGTAAATATTATTTTTTTCCTTAGTCTCACATAGACAAATATCTCGTGACTAAGTAATTCTTATTTATATTATTGCTTTATGTTAAGATCATTCTTGATTCTAAAATGCCAATGGCATGTCCTTGGCATTTTGAATGTAGCTTGAATATGTTGCACAATCCATGTATAAAACACTGATTTTCCTTTATAACACTGCTGTTAAATAATGAGTCAGTACGTAAGAGTTAAAAAGCTAAGCGGAACTCCAGACATAACAAATGAATAATGACGCGAAGGCTAGAACCAAAGGTGATCCGTAGAATATACCATTTTGCACTCCAAAAGTCATTTACAAGATTAGAAAGCCTCCATATAGTTGCATCAATGGCAAGAAATATACAAATATGATGTGGGCAAAACAATAACTGAGGCATAAATCTTTATTTTCCTACAAAATACTACATCCATGGAAAAAAATCACTGAGCCATAAAGCTTTATTTTCCTTGGAGAATATTACATTCATGGAAAAAATCCACAAGAGGCATAAAGTTTTGTTTCCCACATGTATCTCACCTGGAACTGTGAATCAGAAATACATCACACTATTGTATCCAACAAGTATGTACAACACAACATAAAAAGTCTTTATTCATCATACTATTGTATCCCAGTAAGTAGAATATAAATTGTTAGAAATTGGGTATGATATGCATTCCCAGCAGAATGCTCTCCTATTAATAATTGAAGCTGTACTTGTTTGGCATGATGGTCGCATACTCGCTAGCCGCTGTTTCGCAAATACCTTTCTTAGATGTTTTATCGTAGCCTTACCAGATGAGCCTTGAGGTTTGATTCTATCTTTAATGGAGAAAATAAGCCTTTGATTCCCTAATGCCTTAGATGGTAAGGAGCAAAAGAAAATGAAGTTCTAATCACTTACACTTTGGAATCGCATTCCTAGAGCTCCAGTATGGAAGATAATGAATTGTGCCTCTAAATGGACTAGAACAAGCAAAGAAGATCTTCTCAATCTATTGCGCATCATTGCAAATTTGAAATAGTGCCAGAAAAATGACTTATAGTTTGTAAAATGTAGCTCCAGAGTCCTGTTGAAAGCAAGTTGAATCATTTTGAAATATATCCGCTCCAAAAGCAGATATGTGGATGCCGTAAATAGGGTGAGGAACAAATTTTTGTATACCTAGTGTAACATGTTCCTTCAACTCTGCTAACAAACATTTTTCTTCCTCAATGCTTGCCGCCGATGTGTTGGTTTGTCGAGATATCACCATTTTAGGTCAATTCTAGGGCATCAAAAAAGGGAAACATGTAACAGGAGCCGCTTCTATTTGTTTCAAGATCATTGGCATTTGTTTCCGAGGATGTAGAGTTGTGCCTGGATGCTTCTCTTACTCAAAAATTTTCACCGTGACTTTTGGTCAAACTTCTTGTTTCTTATCTGATACCCAATCTTTGTATGTGCAATCTCTAGTAAAACCAAAACAAGAATTGCAAAATCATGGTCTAGCGTCCCATAGATTGCTACTCAAAGTTTCTTACTTTTCATGTTGTAACCTAGATGTTTAGACCTTTTTTGCTTACAAGCAAAGGAACAATAAAAATCATTATGCTAACCCAAACAAGAATAAGGAACTATCTTTAGCACAATAGAAGCCATGACATCATACCAATATCTTTCATAGCAAGAATCCACTTCGCCAAAAGAATCTACTCCACCAAATGCAAAGAAGAAATCCGTGAGGAAAAAAATATGGGCTTTGATGCATATGCATGTAGTATTCACAACAACAACTGTCGGATTGTTTAAGCCAACCAAAATAAACGACCCAAAAGGGGTGCACTCTAGAAATACTATTTAGTATGCTAACATGAATACACTACCGAAATCATAGAAAAACCATGTGAAAAAGCGTATAAAACTATAAAAGTAACCCCGTGTTATTATGCTAGATATTGATAAAATGAAAGCTTGACAGTATGCTATAATAATGGCTCACAATTCAAACCGCAAATTGAAACCATATGAAAATTTGCATGAAGTATATGTATGTTTGAGGCTACAAATGCTTATGACAAATGACATTACAAATGACTGCAATATGTTTACTTGGAATCAACATAAAAAATTGCAAGAAGGAAGGAAGGAAGGAAGGAAGAAAGGTATTTTTATCGTTCACTTGAGACTAACCTGGCTTCCATGGGACTCAATACAAAAAGCTGCCAGCTGAAGCGATTACTACCCTGATTAAAAAACCCCACCTCGGGCGGTTTCAAGGGAAAAACTGTGGCAAAAGAATCACCGGCCGATAAACTGCTCCAATATACAAATGCAAAACACACAAATATATATAGCACCTCATGCACCCCAGACTAGTGCCCCGGACAATGCAAGCGTACCTGTGGGGCAAAGGTGAGCTCGCAGATCCGGCATCTCCCCGGATGTGTAATGACCCCAGAGCACGTACCGACGGGTGTGTTCATCAAAGAATGAGGGGCAAGTCCTACCGTATTTCCGCGAGCCGTGATTTTAACCCGTGTGATCCATCGGACGTCGGGCAACTCGAAGCTGGGTGTGAGGACTCACCTCGCTGGCACCCGCTTTGATAGCACTAATGAGTTCGCCCCGGCAGCCCCCTTAACTATCCGCCATCTCGAGCGCGGCGATGGTGGGCACCTGGTATGGTCGGAGGCAATGAGTTCCGCGCTTTTCAGGGGCGTACCGGGAACGTAGGTAGACAGCACCCGCGTTAACACGGGTTGATGTGCTCTTTGTAATGGGCCGCTTTGACCGGGCTTCTGTAGCGCCGTGGTCCCGTGAGCTTACCAAGGAAGCAAGCATCCGGTGTACCCCACAGTTGTCACGATCGGCTCAGGACCACCGCGACGCGACTGCGTTCTTGGCACGCTCCATCCGGGCGCAACTTCATCGATCTCTTACCCTCCATCAAATTCCGAGCCACAAGGGCCCATTTCCACACAACAGAAGTTGCAAAAGTGGAGCCGAAAGCATCACCCATATTAACCACTTTCAAAATAGACGATGTGGTTCATATCAAGGGTCGCCTACCGGCTTAAGAACCCAGCCAGCAGTTAGACCGATAGGGGACTAAAGGTTTCACCCTCTCAAGTGCCCGTACAAAAATGCCTTCGCGACCTTCCTCCAAGTCATTCCTGTGTCGCCAAAGAGACGATCACCGGCCCCCAAACCTCACCCCGCATAAAAGGACAGTTCTAATTAATGCCCCAAATGCATGTGACCGATGGCCCCAATTATAGAGCTCACCGATGGCTGTTGTTCGGTGATGGCATAAAGCTGCCTACCGGCCACCTCTCACATGATGGACGCTTCTCCCAACAGAGCGAGGAGGGGAACTCCACCCTGTGTACTGTAGGTGGGCGGACTTCCACAAAGCAATATCCCCGAGCATGTGAGTGGAGGCGCGGGGTGGCGGAAGAGGATATGAGAACCACTCTAGTCTTGGCCGTGATTCACGCCAAAGATGTTCAGCTCTACGTATCGTGTCTAGGGCATCCGTGATGAGATCAAGATAACTTCGGGCAGGCCGTGGCGGTCAATATCGCCCGCGATAGATGAGCCGGGCAGATGACCCGGTGCAAAAGATGTATGCCATTCCCTTCCATGCTCGGGCAGAAGCTGCAATTAACTGGACAATGTAGAGGCCAAAAGTGTTGGTGTGAGAGGGGCAACACGCATCTCAATACTACCGGGTGAATGCTTGCCCGGCTTTCTACGATCCCGCTAAAACAACTCTCATACAAACTGTGATATGGCATTCGCATAAAAGTAAAATGCAGCCCTGGGGCTTGATGCAGTTTAGCCCATAGCTTTTCCCGGGGATCAGACAAAAGCCTTCAAGAAAAGTCCACAAAGCAGCAATACAAGTCCCGCCGATGGTTCCTCGGCCGCCTCAACCGCGTCTGCAGTTGTAAAAGATATGGTTAATCGCTGAGTGGCTGGTCTAAAGTCTGTTTGTGTGGAGGGCTCCGACATCCGCCGCTTCAGCTTCACGTCAACTGCCGCCGAGAATGCCAAACAATGGGGCTTAAGTAAATACCGAATCAATTGGGCGACAACCGGTGAGAATTTGGCCACAAAGGTAATTTCGGGCCAGGAACGGGACAACCCCGCCAGGGTCCATTGTCGAGGGAAACCTTCCTCGCGAATGTTTCGCTGAACAGGTAGTGGAGAGGATCAAGCACTCAGCCGCTACTCCCCGCCCCATTTATAACTTACCAAGATACCATCGAGAGGTCACCGCCTTCCCATTAGCCAGCTCAAGGTGCCCTCCACAACATCCTCTCCTCCTCACGAGAACCACTGGGGCCATCATCCTGTGGGGGTATGTGGGCTGCACGCCGGCCCCCGGGTGGGTCATAGAGTCAGCCGCAAGTACCGCTCACATTGCCCTACCGCGGATGTCCCTCAGGCCGGGTCGGGCTTTCAAGCACTCGGCGCTAAAAGGTTCGAAGGAGGGATGGCGTCCAAAGAGGTCGAATATCTCTCGATGTTCGGTAAGGTACCGCACTCTTTGTCTCCCGTGATGGGCGCTGCATCGCGGTGGTGGCCTCGCAGCGTACCTCGATCCTTAAGGTGACGCTGGAAGCCGGTGCTTAAGGCGTTTTCAGCACCTCGCATCAAAACCACGGGCTACGTTGTTGCCCTCGAAAGGCTACGCTACGGGAGAGGGGAGGGGGAGGGGGTCTGCAAAGCAATTGCCCGCCGATCCCGTATTACGGGTTAACCGGTCTCACGCTTCTAGCATGGGGTCCGTAATTGCCGGGTAAGGCCCATGAGCATTCAAGATAGTCCTCTCTACCAGCCATAATCTATAGGGGTCGCGAATCGAGGGATGGTATGCAGGGGCTGGGTATATGGGGGTTCCCGCGCTTGCCAAACCATGTCCAAATAAAGTGGAGGTGATCCGAGTCGACCTCCCTATCCCGACCGCCGCTGCTCCAACGAAACGACTCCATGAGATGCACATTCATGCTAACTATTTGTTAATATTAGTCCACCACACTGTGACCCTCCCCCCATTGTCCTTGGCTCAGATGTGCACTTATGGTAGAAGCTTTTGGCCAATCGGATGTAGCTACTGTAAAATTATCAAGTCAAAAATACCATATAAAGCAGATAACCGGTCACAAAGCGAAAAGAGACTGGGTCAGCTATCCGATCCCCTCGTGGCTGCGTTGCTCACGGGACGAGCTGCAGGATACCGCTGCCGCAGGGGCTTAAGTCTTCATGGGTCGCTTCTACTCCCGGCCCTACTGCATTGAAATCCCTAAGAAGCGACGCACTTACCCAATCGCTAGGCATCAGAGCGTCATCACATAGATCGACATAAGGGTTTACCCCTATCCGCATCGGAGTGGTTGCGACAGAAGGTGCTCAAGCAAGTGGAGTGGGAGGGAAATACCAGCGGCTTAAAAAGAGGGTTGCCATCGGGTATTATGCACACGCAACCCACAAGTACCGGCGCAGTTCCTGCCCGGTTTTCCCGTGAGGGTAAATCAATGTGCTAAGGTTGTCCAGAGGTAGCAAGCAACCCCACCATGACTTCTTCTGGCCCCAGATGCGATCAAGACCGAAATGTCGGGTAACCCTACAGATCGGGGAAGCTCCTCGCGGGCTCAAAGATGTGCTCCCATGTCTCCATGAGAAAGAGATGAGATCCAGACTGCCACTCTGAGTTGAGATCGTTCTTCTCGCCAAGGGAAGTTCTCGACATTCCAAGTGCTATGAGACCACCGAGGTAATTCCTATTTGTCGTTGTTCGCGGGTATGCGCAGCCTTTGAGTCATGGGGAGGACAGTAAAGCAGAAGCCGAAAGTGAGAAGTAGATGGAGCGAGGCAAAGATGTGGTCGAGGGCGTGGGTCGTGAGGCTGGGGTGGAGTAGGGAGAGGAGTGTGAGAAGGGGGGCGGTAGGGAGAAGGTAAGCAGGCCACATTCACCGCTAAGCAATGCTGGTCTAGCGCAATACGTAACTTATGGAACGAAGTACAACAGA